>JANHAO010004415.1:0-24252 GCA_026873985.1 Saraca asoca | reverse complement strand
AATTAATTTAAAATTTAAATAATTATTTATGAATTATTTAATTTTTATTTTAATTACTTAATAATTATTTAAAATATTAAATAATGATTTATTAATTTTTTTAATAATTATTTTAGTAGGTTAAAAATTAAAAACCTATTATCCAAATATCCAATTATAGACCATCATTGAATTGCTTATATATTAAAAATCTCAGACAATAAACTTACTTAAGACAAATCTTGAATTTCAATCTTTAAACATGATAAAAGATCCTAGAACTAGACTTGTTCCACTTGGATCTAATGAGCCTTCTATAATTTTCATTCTTGGATAGGTAGTATATTAGCTATGGTAATGGATAAATCTTCGATTACTTTGTGTAGGAACACAACTGAATATGCTAGGAGTTTAGAGGATTTTTTGGATTTTGCAATTTCAAATCAATCCATTAAAGGGAGAATAAAATGTTCATATCCTGATTGTAGATTTAGGCAATAGTTGACTAGAAACAAAGTATTTAAATACTTGATATTGAAACAATTTCCAGTTGCATATACAAAGTGGATTTGGCATGGGGAATCAAGTGTTGTAGACACTCCAACTTGTAGATATCATTGCAATTAACCATCTACATTAGAGTCCTATGAAAATTTAATTCAAAGGATGATAAATGATGTGTTTGGGATCTCCAGACACAACTTGCATAAACCTGACATGCCACCAGAACCAATTATTGAAGATGAAGAGTTAAATCTAAATATGGGTTAGAGTGAACAAATTAGAGAATTTTACGAGTTAGTTAGAGATGGAATATGAAGGGTGCTTTAAGTATTCAAAACTCTTTTTTTTAGTCAAACTCTATCATATTAAATGCTTGTATGAGATTATTAATAAAGTAATGTCTATGATATCAGAGTTGCTGTATGATGCATTTACTCATGTAAAGATCCCTAAATCTTTCTGTGAGCCTTAGAAAACATTAACAAGCTCAAATTCAACTACATAAAGATACATGCATATCCAAATGATTGCATGCTTTATTAGAGAGAGGATGCAGATAGACAAAAGTGCAAGAGATATCATACTTCTAGATGAAAACTAAAGGGTAATAATAATGGAAGGGTTGCACCTGAGAGTAGAAAGAAGGGGAAGAAAACTTCTGTAAAATTATGTTATTTTCCACTCAAGCTACGTTTGCAAAGATTATTCATGTCATCTAAACTACAGAACACATGAAGTGGCATGCTATAAAGAGTAATAATGATAATTTAATGAGATATCAAAGGGATTCCGAACCATGGAAGAGGTTTGATTCATCAAACCCAAATTTTTCTTCAGATCCACGGAATGTGCGACTTAGCCTTACTAGTGATGGTTTCAACCCTTATAAAAATTTAAGCACCAATTATAGCATATGGCCAATTATTTTAATCCTCTACAACTTGCCTCCTTGAATATATATGAAGCAAGCCTCTTTCATCCTCTTAATGATTATTCCAAGAAAGTGAATGCCTAGGAATGACATAGATGTCTACCTCTAACCTCTTATCTAAGAATTGCAAGAGTTATGAAATGATGGTATAGAAATATATAATGCATCAACAAATAAAATGTTTAAAATACGTGCATCTCTAATATGGACAATTAGTGACTTTTCTAGACTTGGAGACTTGTCTGGGTGGAACACTCACACTCCCTTAGCTTGCCTAATTTGTAACTTTGACTTTGAGCCTCAACATCTTCCATATAGTAAGAAGTGGTGATTTATGTGTCATCATCACTTTCTAGATGCATCTCATAGGTTTAGGTCTAATAAGTCTTGATTCAATGGAAACTTAAAGTTGAGAGGGCTACCAAAAACATTGTCTGATTCTGACCTTTTTAAATAGTTAAAGAATATTGATGTCATATTTGGAAAGGTACCTAAGATGAAAGAAGCAAGAAAAAAATCTTATGGTATATTGGTAAATAAAAATGAAATACAATAATGGAAGAAGAAGAGTATATTTTTCCAACTTCCATATTGGGAATTTAATTTGCTACGTTACAATATTGATGTTATGCACATTGAAAAAAATGTGTGTGATAATGTGATTTATATTTTGCTCAATAAACAAGGGAAGATGAAGGACCATCTTGATGCCCGTAAAGACCTATTAGCAATGATGTTGCAGATGATGAGGCCATGGTAATCCAGATGCAGAGGATAATATATACAATGAAGAATAAAATAGCTAGAATTATAGCTGCATAAAGATAGGCATTGCATTTGTTTATTTTATTCATTTGTTTCAATATTTAATGTTAATCATTAGTTATATTTAATTTTAAGTTTATTAATTGTTGGAATTATGTTTCTACTTATCTTTTTCAAGTCTCTAACTTCTGTCGTTAAGTTTTTTACAACTATGCCACAAAAAAAGTGATTTAGAAACCCAAGTAAATCATGCCTTGCATCATATGATCCACCATAACCTCCATCACATGCTCATTTTGAGCCTTTACAAAATCACACTACTGAGCCTCTTCAACTAACGCAGGATGAGTCACCAATGAATTATTCACCATTCCAATATATGGCGTTAGACCTTTTAGTATCTTAACAAACGGTAGTTGATGATGAACTATCCCAATAGCCATGGGTAAATCATCCACCACCCAGAGGCCACTAGATAGTCACGGTTATAGGTAAATATGTCATTGATGGATAGTATTTATTGTATCTAATTATATTAATTAAACATTCATTTGCAAATTAGATCCTAACGAATCTCAAAAGATGGTTGACATGAAGACAATGAATGTATAAGAACTAAAAAACTAGAAGATAGTTTTTCCCTTTGATGAGTAAGGTGCACCAATCAAAGATGTTATTGGCATATACGGGTAGATTCTAGGACAATTGGCTTGTAAGCCTATTAACCGCCAAATCACTTATGCTGATTGGAGGAATATTCCTAAAGCTCGGAAGAATGAAATATTCGATAACAAAATCAAGGTAGTAAAAAAATTGTGCATTTTATTTGTATTTGATATCATATTGATTATATAAACTAATAAAAGTTATTTTCTTTATTCTTTGAAGTCGAGGTTTCACTTTGATGTCGTAGATTCTATTGTAAGGAGTTGGACACTTAAGAACTTAGGCAGAAAGTGGAAGGACTTCAAGGGCAAGATATGCCATAAGTTTAATGATTCCTTCTTGACTATAGAGAAAATGTATGAAAAGGTCCCAGATGGGGTTCCTTGAAGATCAATGGAAGACTTTTGTTAATAAAAACAATGAGGAGAAGTATAAAGTAATATCTAACGTAAGTATACTATTTAATCAAAATGCATATGCAAATGTTAGTAACAATAACTCCTTCTTATTATAGGAGATGTGTAAGAAAAATGCATCAAATTATTAAAAGCAACTAGTTCCACACATAGCTGGCTTTAAAAGCTTTGCTAGGAAAAGGGATGAACTGATTTTTTTCCACACTTTGTTATTTAAGTATTCATACATTATCTAAGTTGAGATATACTATCTAAATTGATATATATTCTTATGTAGGCTGACGAGTTAGGTCATCCGGTGGGAAGAATAGAACTATGATTTTATGTTCATAAGAAACCAGACGACACTTATGTCAATGAAATAGCAAAAGATATAGAGATTAGTTTTTGCTTCATGTTTTATATTATAGGAATTACACATTTTAAAATGTGTTAATAAAGTGGATATTCTATTTTTGAGGAGCAAATCAAGGGGACCTTGTCTGAAGACCCTTCTTTGCAATCTCAGACCATGTTACAAGGTGATGCCATGGTAAAGCTATTTGGGAAAGAACATGCTAGTTGAGTTCAAGGTTTAGGCTTTGGACCATCCCTTTCAAATGATAGTACATCTCCAATTGACTTGTAAGTCCATATCGGACCAATCACAGCATTTTCTAGGAAAGTCCAATAATAGTAGCTATCATCCCTTGCATCTTTACTCATAAGTTGCAAATTGTGGTGTAGCCTATTGCTTCACTGCAGCTTTTAATTCCATTTCCTCCTCTCTCACTCTCACCAAAGCGTTAAACTCACTAATTAAAGTGAATATGGCTGCAGAAGTGGGCATAGCTTTTCTCTCTGTTTCTCTTCAAGTGCTTTTCAATAGATTGGCTTTGCCAGCTGTTGTCAACTTCGATAACCCCTTGATTGGTTGGAAGGAAAAAAATAGAGGAAAGAAAATGAGAGAAAAGAAAATGGGAGAAAAGAAAATGAGAAGAAAAGAAATTGTGGTTTTGTTGATTAGTTAGAAAAAAATAGTAGAAAAGAAAAGGGAAAGAAAATGTAATCTTGTTGATTAGTTGGAAAGAAAAAGAGAGGAAAGAAAAGAGAAAAAAAATGTAATTTTGTATGGTATTTTAATGTAAAGATAAGAAATTTTCAAGGATTGCCTTATGAAATTTACTTTGGTTTATAAAATTTTAAAATTTATTGCAACACCAACATCCAGTAATCATGGTCACTACAATATAGAGTCTGTAGAATAGAAATGAGATAGGATGTCTAATAAAGCTTTAATAGTATGACAGGAATTTTAACAAAAATATTTTTCATATATAACATCTTTAGGTTTCTTTAGCTTAATTAATATTATTTTACTTCTTTAGGTTTGTTTAGTTGGTAATGTTCGTTAATTTTGATCATTTTAGGTTTAATTTCATTGTTAATGATTTTAAGAGATCAAGTGATTTATAAATATCATTTTAAATCCTAAAAGAAACCCATGGCATATCTAACATTAGAGTAAAATAAGCTATTTCACTCCTATACTATAAATTTTTTAATAAAAAAATTAATAGCATTCAAAATGCTGCTTGAGTCACTATGTAAATTCCACAGTCTACAAACACTGAAGTTGAAAGAATGCCATAATCTCGCCATTTTGCCCAATGACATTAAAGATCTAGTGAACTTGAGGTTTCTTGATGTCTCGAATACTCTTTTGCAAGAGATGCTAAAAGGATGGGGAAAATGTAAAAATCTGCACTATTTAAGTGACTTCATAATTAGTAAAGATCAAGGGCAAGGATTGAGGAATTAGGAGATCTTCCAAATATTGGCAACTGTCTTTGCATTAAGAACCTAAAATATGTTAGTAGTGGCGAGGAAGCCTCATTAGTGAAGATGATGGATAAGAAAGGCATTGAAAGCACAGAATCGAGATAGGCTTCTAATGATCATATGCTTGATTGAATGATAGAAAGAGATATTCTTAACAAGTTACAGCCACACTATGATCTAAGAAATTTATTGATTAGTGGTTTCAAGGGCACAAGATGTTCAGATTAGTTAGAGCTCCAGGATATGACTCAAATAACCTTAAAAGATTGCAAGAATAGTTATTCTCTACCTCCACTTGGTTAATTACCCTTTTTGAAGAAGATAGTGATTGAAGGATTTGATAAGATGGTGAGTATCGAGACCAAGTTTTATAATGGCAATAAATCTACTTTCATGACACCATTTCCATCGCTTGAATATTTAGAGTTTTTTAATATACCTACATGGCAAAAGTGGTGTTTGTTTGAGATAAGCACCTTTCCTCAACTTTAAGAGCTTTCATTGTATGATTGTCCAAAATTAGTGGGATATTTACCTAAACACCTTCCTGCTCTAAAGTCATTGCTTATAAAAATTTGTGACTCATTATGTTCCTTCCAGATAGATGGCTTCCCTAATCTTGAACTACTAAATGTCTAGAACTATGCAAATCTAGAACCTATTGTAGTTTCAAAGCGTGTGCTACAAAATGTGTAGAGTATTACTATGGAAGACAATCCCAACCTTGTATCCTTGTCAAGAGCTTTGCCTTCGCTTAACTTGACTTGTTTGGAAGTTGTCAATTGCCCAAACTTTAAGCCATTGCCATGTCACATGGATAAGCTTCTCCCTAACTTAAAGGCCCTTGACATAAGAGGTTGCCCAGAAATAGAGTGGCATGGAGAAGGGGATATGCCATCTCATTTGACTCATCTTTTTTATTGATCAATGCGTTTTCGTGACATTTAGTAAGGAGTGGGGTCTATCCAATCTCACCTTTCTTGAGATCGATGGTAGTAATGATAATGTGTAGTGTTATCCCACACAAGATTTGTTGCTGCCTTCCTCTATTACCACTTTGCGGATATATGGTTTTAAAACTCTAGAGATGCTAGATTGCAACAGATTTCTACACCTCACCTCTTTTGAACGTTTATTAATTGCAAACTACCCAAAGCTGGAAAAAATAACAGGAGAAAGGCTACCTTCCTCTATAGAACTTCTCCAAATCATGTTCTATGCTTTGCTTGAAGAACAGTTGAAGAATGCAAAAATTTGGCCTAAAATTTCCCATATCCCTAAAATCTTGTATTGATAATTTTGGCATTCTTCTCTCCAATCCTGAATGAGAGATGATAGAGGTATTTGAATGTTATTAACTATTCTTAAGTTGTAAATATTTCAATTTATGATTATAATAGAAATAATGACTACAATTAACTTATTTTATCTTCTTGTAGACTGATGAGCTGAAAAAGAAGCCAATAAAATAATTTTGGAATCTTATTCATTGCAATATATCTACGGATAAGATTTTTTTAATTAATTTTATTTGATAACAATTTGTAATACGAATTGATATTATAGATTATAATATATTCAAATATAAATAAACTATCATCATATTTTTATGTATTAAATGATTATATAATTGATAGAATATAATTCGTGTTAAATGATGGCATGTTGTATTTCTTTTAATTTAATAAAATTGTTACATTAATATTTTAAATTAGTTAAACTTATTATTTAAATTATTTTTATCTTTTCAAAAATATTTTCTTAATATATTAATGCTCAAGTGAGTTTATTTATAACATTTTGTTTAAAAATTTAAATTAATTATTTTATATCAAAGATTTAATTATTTAATTAATAAAAATTGATGTATTGTCATAAATAATATATTATTTTAAAAAAATATATATTTTAGAAATATTTTTTTATAAAATTTTAGAAATATTTTAAATTGAAATTGTAACAAGTACTTAATATATTATTTTTTTATGTATAGTCCAAGAATTTTATTCCATAAAGTTTTGGGATATTGCAGGAAATTACCCAGTGAACATGTTGGCACTATTTGTGGAAGTTCATTGGGAGAGTTGAGGCTTTGTTGAATGAGGTTTGAAAATTTGAAGACCCTAGAAGAAATTGTAAGCTTTTCATTTTTCAATCAATATGACCATGTAATCAATATTATTAACAACGTTCTAGATGGAAATTTATAACTTTGTTTAATGAAGAAAGTTTAATACATCCCAGGCAATGGAGTAATCTAGCTTATATCTAACACTACTAATTAAAATGAAATGAATTTGAATAACAAGTTGATTAAAAATTAAAATTTGATTGGTTGATAAATGTCAACAGCTAGCATCCTACATAACCAAAGACTCTGTTTGATAAAATAACAATAGGTAAAAGTGAGACAGTAGCTTTGAACATAAGAAGGGCAATTTTGGTGAGATTCTAGAAATTTTAAATTGCAAAAACTGAATTCCCAAATAAACTATCTCCAAAGTCTCTTAAGTCATTGATCATAGAAAAGAATTGTAACTTACTAAATTCTATCTTGGTAGATGCCTTTCCTAATCATAATGAACAAAGCTGTTAAAAATGGAAACATATATCGTGGGGAACCTTTATTTGAACTTAGGATTAGTTTTAGACACTTAACTTTTTGAGTTTTGAGTGGTTCAACTAAAATATTAGGGTTGTTTGTCTTTTACTGTAAATTGATGTCTTAAATCACCATAGAATCTAAGCAAATAGTAACAACTTGCATGCTAATACTGAGTTACTAGACCTTTACATTTGTGATTTAAAAGCCATGGACATCCTTTGTAGCCATGCTTTAATTATTTTGGAAATCTAAGGTCCACTATTGTGTTTCTCCTTACCAAATTTACCAACAGCTCTTAACTCGTAATTATATATCTTTGTCTCCTAATATTTCATTCAACTTTTAGCATGGTTTTAGTAAAGACTTATAAAACCGTTATTAAAAGTGATTTAATCATGGAGGCTTCATTAAAAGCTCAGCAGATAGGAAACTCTGTATTTATAATGCCTCATCCTTTTGTTTCTTTATCTCATATTTTGATACATAATTTTGATTAAACCACCAAATTCAACATTGAAAAATTTAGTTGGCATCAAATCAATCTTGGAATTTTTTTACATCAATTTATTATCAAATTTAAGAAAAATCACATCAATTTAAATATTTAATATCAACTTCTAAATTTTTTAATTAGAGCATGAGATGGCCTTGTAGGAATTTATCTAAAAAAAAACAAAGGGGCAAGCTATAGATGAAGAACCGACTTTAAACTAGCACTAGCTGAAGCACAGTTAAGCTATGTACTGAATAGGTTGGCAATGTTTGCAGATACTATTGGCAAATCATTAGAGGAGCAGGGGGCTTCCTACAATCAATATGGCCATTCTCTACTATTTACAATCTTCTAGAAGAAAGTTCAATACATCTCAAGTAATTCTATAATTTTGCTCATTTCTTGTACATATGTGATACTTTCTATAAAATGGATTTGAATAAAAAAATCATCCTTATACAAGTTCAAAATTGCCAAATTTACTTGCTTTTTGTTTAAAATAAAAAAATGAAAAAAAGGAAAAAGTTGGTGTTAGCTTAAATTTTTATGGCACAATTCTTCAACTTAGATTGAAGCTCAACTTTAGTAATATTCATCAAAAGAATAAAGATGACTCATCATTTTAATCATCTCATTTTTTGAGTATCATTAGGTCCATTATTGTTATTGGATAAGATCTACATTTTTGTTGGAATTCTATTAGATCTTTGTGAGTTTTGGCAAGAAAAAATGCTTAAGAGGCATTATGCTATCTTCTGGAACATTCATGGAGGCTTTACTATACTCTGTTGTAGATTTCCAAAAAGGCCTCTGCTATTTTAATGTTATTAGTTAATTTGTTTTAACATAGTTGCTACAAATGTTAATAAGGATTATGGAGAAAGTGTGGAATCTAGGTCAAGATTGGCAAAGCATGGAGTCTGTTCTGTTGACTTCATGCATCATTAAAGATGCACTTTGCTCCAGGTTTGTTTAGTGCAGTCCAACTAAATTTGTTTTAACATAGTTGCTACAAATGTTAATAAGGATTATGGAGATAGTGTGGAATCTAGGTCAAGATTGGCACATGGAATCTGTTTTGTTGACTTCCTGAATCATTATAGATGCATTTTCCTCCAGGTTTGTTCAGTGTAGTCCAACTAATTTTCCCTTACCTTAACTTGATTTTTTGAACTTAATCAACTAATAACAAATAACTGATCATTACTTATTATTTTCTTTTTGATTTTAAGTTTTAGTATTCCATATGGAGGAAGTTCAAGAAATTGTGCAGATGCTACTTTGGTGGTTGAAGGAGGATAAATGTGAGACATTTGATCACTTATTTTAGTGTGAATAAATTCAAACTTGATTAAAAATCATTAAATCTTCTAGAGATTGTATGTATTGGTTCTTATTAAAGAAACAGAGAAATGTATATATGCAATTATCTCGCCAATTGGCTGCAATAAAACAAGCCTATACAGAAGGAAGTTGTTTTGAATTTGGTAGAAATGTGTGTCAATATCAATATCAGACTAGCTATAGTTAATGATTGATATATACTAGTTCCTTAGTTTTTGTCCTCTTTTTTCACATTACATCCAATTTCTTTAAGAAATTGAATTGGTAAAATTTATGAAAAAGCTACACATAATCTCTTCTAGTAGGATTTACCATTTTTTTTGTGATTCATCATTTTGAGACAAAAATATTTTTGAACCTACATTTCTCCCAAACTTGCATTTTCAATTTCATATAGAAATTGAGGGGTTCCACCTTGAAAAATCTTAGTTATGAATTTTAGAAAAGATCTCACAAGAAAGCTAGCATTATGAAGTCAATAATAACAATAATAACAAGAAGAACAAGAAGTTTTTTTCTATTAATTTTAATGTAATTAATTGTTGAATTGCTAACTTTTAACATGATAGGATCACCATTCACCAAATCAAATTGTAGTGAATTTTTTGATTCAACATGTTTAAATCAAAAAATGTGATCTTTCAAAAGCCATCAAACTAATTTGTGAGACCATTCCTGATAATTATGCAAAAAGAGAACTATCATCAAGAAAACTTAGGTTATGCAATTGCATAAGATGCATGATGTTAATTTGAAGAAGTTTAAAAGAAGATCACAATTACGATATGTTCCATTCTTTTTCCTTTTTAACAGATGAATAGCACCATAATGCTTATATGAAGCTAGTATTTATTTCCAAAAAAGGAAAAAAAATCAATGTACAAGATTTGTCCACTATCTAAAATGACAGTTTAATGAAAAAAGAAAGATCAAACTTATCTTGTAACCCTAGCTAGATACACAAGCATGGAAACATTCCTATACAAGAAGGGATCAACCATCATCAAAATTGTAAAAATAGCTATACAGAATTGACCATGGTCAATCTTAAGTCATTACAAAGCTACAAGCATGTTGTGAGTAATTGGGATCATAAGCATTGTTAAGAGGGAGAGATAGAGAAGATATTATTATAAAACTATGTTCAATGACGAGCTAAGCATATGTATTTATGATGAAAATGTGTACAAAAGATAGAATTCTAATAGGTCTAGACTCATCATTTATCTTAACTTACATAGACTTATTACTTATCCTACATAGGCTTATCACTTTAACTAACATATTTACTAACATCCCCCCTTAAGTTAGAGCATAGATATCAAATATGCTCAGTTTGTTACAAATATTATTGGCCTATTTTCCTAGAAGTGTCTTAATAAATAAGTCAATAAGTTGATCCCCAGTTTTGATATGCCTAAGATTGATACAAAATGACAATCAACCTCTGTATACTTTTTTTGTTCATGAAAAATTGGATTTGTAGCAATATGAATGGTAGCCTAATTATCACACCATAACTATATAGCTCCAGAGGACTTAATCCCAGGTTGATAAAAAAGGTAAGAAATCCACACAAGCTCAGATATAACATGAGCCATGGCCCGATATTCAGATTTTACACTTGACCGAGATACAATAACTTGTTTCTTACTTTTTTAAGATACAAGATTTTCACCAATAAAGACACAATATCCTGAAGTAGATCTTTGGTCTATGGGACATCCTACCCATTTTGCATCAAAAAAGCCTTCTATTCTACAATGACCGTGTTTTTTGCATAAGATTCCACACTCAGGTGCCTTCTTCAAATATTTTAATATGTGAATAATTGCATCCAAATGAGAGGTTCTTGGAGAATTCATGAACTAATTTACTACACTAACTGGGAAAGAAATGTCAAGCCTAGTAAAAGTAAGATAGTTCAATTTTCCTACTAACTGTCTGTATCATTTTGGGTCTTCTAGTATTTGTCCATATTCTAATCCAAGTTTAACATTTAGAATCATAAAGGTATCACACGATTTGGTCCCAAGCAGACCTGTTTCATTCAAAAGGTCAAGCACATATTTTCTTTATGGCAAGAAAATTCCTTGTGTATTCTTAGCAATCTTAATACCTAAGAAAAACCTAAGTGCTTTTATGTCATTAGTCTGAAATTTGGTTTGGAGAAAAGTCTTCAATTTTGAAATGTCCAAACTATCATTGCCAGTAATCACAATATCATCCACACAGACAATTAGAAGAATACAATCAGAATTTGATTGTTTATAGAAAATAGAATGATCGTGATCACTTTTTTGTATTCCAAATTCCATGACCACATCACTAAATTTTTCAAACCAAGCTTGAGGAAACTGTTTTATCCGTACAAAGACTTTTTCAATCTACATGCTTTGTCTTTTCCATACTCCCCTTGAGCAACAAAACTAAGTGGTTGCTTGATATACACTTTTTTAAGTAGATCACCATGGAGAAAAGCATTTTTTACATCAAGTTAATGAAGAACCCAATTTTGAGAGGCAATAAGAGAGATAAATAAATGAACAAAAGTAATCTTAGCCATAGGAGAAGAAGTTTTAAAATAATCAATGCCAAAAGTTGGAGCATACCTCTTTGCCACTAAGCGAGCTTTCGATCGAGCAATTGAATCATCTAGAGTAGACATCGATTTGCACTTAATAGGTTACTTATCATGTGGTAAAGGTATAACATCCTAAGTCTAATTGGCCTCAAAAGCCATCATTTCTTCCTCCATAGCAGTATACCACCTATCATGAGAAAAGGCCTCTAAAATTGACATAGGAATAGTAATAAGATCCAACAAGGCAATAAAGTATTGTGATGAGATAGGCAAAGATGAATAAGATATAGAGGTAGAAATCAAATAAAGGTGATTATGTGTACCTTTCTGAGTGTAACTACAAATACCTTTTCATTGAGCAATAGGTAAGTCAAGATCAGAGGATGCAAGAAGCAGATCTTGTGAGGAAAAAGCCGATAGGGGAGATGAAGCTGATGAGATATTTGTAATAGGTACTCTATTTGATATCTTAATAATGGTAAAAAGATGAACGGTGTTTGGTGCCTGCACTCTACAAGAGTACACATACTTAATGGGAGGAGAAGTCCAAGTTTTAGTAGAAGAGACCTGAGGATCCTAAGGAGTGGAATACACAAGGAAATGATCATCAATAAATTCAAAATCTAACACTGAGCAAGAAGACTCAGAAGATCCAAAAATGGAGTACTTTCAAAGAAATTAACATCAGAAGATGATGATCCTAAATAAAACATGTGCAACCAAAAACACATGGAGTAAGAGCAAATAATGTCTGAGAAGGAAATAAAAGAGAATAAGGTACTTGCCTATCAAGAATTGAAGATGGCATACAATTGATTAGAAAACACACTGTAGTAACCACATATACCTAAAACACCTTAGGCATTTTCATTTGAAATAAGAGAGCACAAGTTACCTATAATAGGTGATGATTTTTTCTTTCAGCTACTCCATTTTGTTTTGTGTAACTGCATAAGATAACTGATGAATTATACTATGTCATGACAAATAAGAAGAAAATTTTACTAAAAAGTATTCTTTAGTATTATCACTTTAGAAGTTACGCATTGATGTTTGGAACTGATTTTTAATTTCGACATGAAAGGCACAAAAAATATCAAATAATTCTGATCGATTTTTCATCAACCGAGTGACTCTCGAATAGTCATTAACAAAATAACAATAACCAAATTTGGAATTAATAGAACAAAGACCCTAAATATCTGAATGTAGTAACTCAAAAGAGGATGTAACCTGTTTATTGACTCGAGGAATAAAAGACAGACATTGTTGTTTAGCAAACTGACATGACTTATAATTTAAAGTAGACACAGAACTTAAATAAGGATATAATTTCTTTAAAGATGCTAGAAAAATAAGCGATAATGTAACTAATATAGAGTCAAGGTAGCAGATGCATCAATTGACTAAGGAACTTTTTCATCAAGCATGTACACCTCACCAAATTCGTATCCCCTACCAAAAAACTTCTTTATCAAAAGATCATAAAAAACACAATAACCAAGGAAAAAGAAAACACTGTAATTATATGTACGCGTTAATTGGCTGACAGAAAGCAAATTGAATAGAAACTTGAGAAGACATAAAGCATGGGATAAAGAAATATTAGGTGTAACATTAACTGTACCACTTCCAACAATAGAAGCAGTGGAACTGGAGATACACGTAGTAGGATTACTTGTCTAAATCATATTGGTAGTGGGTTGGATGGGTGATGATTGCTGAGAGACTTGGAATTAAAGATATCAAATATAATCCTCTTAAGATATGATTATTCCTTGAGTAAACTCAGACTCTGGTGTAGGAGTACTTGCTGTAGTATGTGCAAACCAAGGTAGTGCATTTTTTAACTTGGGACAATTTCTCTTAATATGACTAGGTTCTTTACAATAATGATAGATATAGGCGTTATTAGAATCATACCCCCTTCTTCTTCCTCCTCTACTACTACCATAACCTCCTCTAGTACCAAATTCAATTAAGGTAGATGACTCAGTAGGAGTTGTAGTGTTAGATTAAGAAGGCACATCTCTGACATTTTGAAGAACAAAATAAAATGCATTTACTCATGTGAGTGGTTCAAAATTAGTTAGGATTTGCTGAAGGGTAGTGTTAAGTTCAAAGGGGTAGAGCTATCAGAAAACATAGAGCTCCTAATTATTCTTGTTGAGTCCACATCGCCTCAATATCTGTAGTGATAGGAATAAGAGTATTCCACTATTTAAAGAGACGAATAATATCAGAATATATTTTTAAAATACTTTTACCTTTTCCATTGGGCTGAAATAATGATACACATAAGTTGTATATTTGATGCAAATTATCTTTTCCTGAGTACAACTTCTCAAGGAAAATCCACAAGTCCTTGACTGTTTTACAATAAACAATATTATCTTTGACTTCACTTGCTAAGGTATTACACAAGAGGCCAAACAATGTTGGCCTTCTATCATCCATTTAACTTTAGTGTTGTCTATAGGAGGATCCAAAGTAAGGTGATTTGCCTTTTCAATCTACATAAAAAAGTATTCAATAGCTCTTCTCCAAGTGAGATACTGTCAGCCTTCTACATCCAACTTTTGGTCAGTAATTTTAGCTGATGTTAGGATCAGATCTAAAAAAAGGATTTTGCATTATGATTTTTCCATATCCCTAGAGGTTGGATTTTTGTTTTTTGTACTTAGATAAAAATTGGGGTCAGCCATCACAGATTATGCAACTAAAAAATAAGAAAAAATAGCACCAAAATTGAAAACAAATAGAAAACTATAGCAGAAGTTTCCAAATCGAAGATTCGACCACACAAGGAGGTGTGCTAGCTACTGGAAGAGCTACAGAAGGAAGTGTGTCACTGGAAACATCCTTACACACCACCATGTGCTGTCAGAATTCTCTACGCATGGTCCTCATGTGCCACTCAGAATTACACGCTTGTACTACACACTCCGCCTAGGAAGGTCCACCGTTCGTTGATCTATTGCCCTGTTAACTTAGAAAATTTTTTCTCTGCCTCACACATTCTAAAATCCTCTGGATAGATTTGAACTTATATGCATGTGCTTCTAGAAAGATCCAATTTTTTTTTATCAAAATTGACAACTACTAGCCATCACAGATATTGTATCCAGACATTGGATACTCTCCATTAAGCATGCAATCCGAAAATTGCCACCAGATAGAAACGACTATGACTCATGGCATCAAAAGAAGAAAGAAGGAGAAAAGGAAGAGAAAGTATGAGTTTTGTTCAATTAGATTGGGAAGTGAGAAAAATATCTAGGATTTAGAGGGCTTTGATGCCATGTTAAAAGGGAAAGATAGAGAAAATATTATTATGAAACTGTGCTCAACAATGAGCCAAACATATGTATTTATAATGAAAATGTGTACAAGAGATAGAGTTTTAATAGGACTCTAATAAGTCTAGATTTACCATTTATCCTAACCTACATAAGTTTATCACTTATTCTACGTGAGCTTATCACTTTAATTAACCTATTCACTAACAAGCATATTTATTCATTAGTAAGTTTTGACATGAATCCCATTTCCCTAAATATGGACATTTCAGTTTCAGATGATAAAGAAATTATGATGTATATGCTAGTTATATCTTCATTATCTAGATGAATAGTTTAATAATTAGGGAACTAAATTTATTAACTTAATTATCTTTCCTATCTTTGTACCCAGAAGTGTTACTGTTACTGTGTCTAGCTGTGTGAAGGTAAGGTATGAGATCTGTTTAAGCCAATGCCATTTTTGGATTAGGGTTTTTGTTTTCCATTGCTCTCCTCTAGGATATAACAGACAGATACGCCCATATTTAGTCAAAATCCAGTTGGTGGTAATGCTTAATAACTATAAATAACATACAGCCACTAATTTTGTGATGCACTAGATGTATTTAATGATTCTGTTATAGTGTATAAGCATCCTCTGTGTTTTCTGTGGGGACTTTATAACACTGACATCAACCACTTGAGAAGTTTATATAAATAGTTTTCTTTTTCTATTTTTCTTCCAACAGGTTGTACCTTCTAATATTTTTTAGATTGGCAAATATGAAGGTTCAACTGCAATTCCTATTCCTTATGAAGAAAATGTTGAGAAGCCAAGTCAAGAGATGATTAAACATGAGAATGTACCTTCTAATCAGAAGGGAAAGTTGAATACATTCTCTTTTTTGCATGTTAGTCCCTGTATTTCTGAGTCCACATCTTATAATGCATATGGTCTTATATTAAGCATTTGTTGTGTGGATCATTGGTCAGAACATTGTGAAGAAGAAGTCCTAGCTCTAAAGTGGGTAAAAGAAAAAAGACTTTTTTAAACTTAAAAGATAAAATGATTACTAATACTAGCAAGTGTAAATTAAGAAAGAACTCTTGAACTCATTTTTAATAGTTTAGTTGTAGGTTGTTAACAATAATAGTTTAGATGCAAAAGTATAGGCGTTGATTTTCATCCTTAACTATCAACATCCATGACATAAATTTTTGACTCATAATTTACTAAATGCTATTGTTTGACTCTGACATGAACATAACTTTGGTGATCAGGGCTTGTTAAAGTTTGATGATGACAAAGAAAATTGCACGAAGCATCCAGGGGCAAGTAGTTCTTTTTCCCTTCCTCGAGCTACTGTTGAACTTTTCTCCAGCATTAAGAGCAGCATATTCCAAACACTTGGTATGACATCATTGTCAGGAGCAACCTTAGTCCCTACATTTGAAGAGGAAAATGGATTTGGATTACATGACAAGAAAGAAATTCTAGAAACTTGTGGCCTTTGCACTGAACCTCATCAAATGAATGTGTTGCAATTCACTGAAGACAAAATTCCAAATCAAGAGACTATTTTAGTTCATGACGGAGAAGATTTTCTATTTTTTATAGCCAACAACAATTCAGATCATTTTAAGAAGTTTGATATACTTAATAATTGCTCAGACCACCGCTTTATTGATGAAGGAAAAGGATTAGCATTATCTCATGTTATAAATTGACACATCATCATTTAGAGTGATAACTGATAATATACTTTCACAACATTAACATAATTCAATCTTTTCCTTTTGTTACTTTGCAGGTGAAAACGGGTTGGGTCAAAAAGGTGCAGCAAGAATGGAGCATCCTGCACAAAAATCTTCCTGGTGTGTACTTAATTTTATTTGGTCTAAACAAAAGTTATTTCATGTGCTATGTAGCTTTTGCTTTTATGTTTAAGCTTAGACTGGAAAGTTTCATTTGGTTCTGTCTCTATCGTTTGGTGGACTAAGATAGATGGTGTTTTTTAATCTTTTGAATGATTTTTATGGAATTCTTGTAACAATTTTGATTTGGAACAAAGTCTCCTTTTTTTTTATTGAATAAAAAAATTGTCATGGCAAGATAGTCTAGTATAAGCTATTACATACTTGATATTTATGGCATGTAAAAGCAGATGAAAAAATAAAAAGAAGATTAAGCTAGAGACATATGATTCTAAGAAAAAAGAGCTTAAAATGAGTCAATTACTGCAAAATTGAAACTAAATTGGTGGGACTTGTGAAGAGTGTCAAATTCCATCCTGTAAAAGTGGTAACTTGTAAGTTTAGTTGTATACTAGCTTTGTTGAAATATAATCTAGAAACAACCTGCCTGTATTGTTGATGAAAGGTTATTGAAAGAGTGCATGTTTATATGTGAACAAATTCTTATGTTGTCCCATTATCTTGGAATGACATGCAGATGGTGCATTAAAATTTTGGTGGGCTATGATTAAATCCTAATTTGTACGAGTCAAGAAAAGTTTGTCCAAGTCTCCTAAATACATGGACTGGTGTAGACTCCAAAGTTTGGGACCCTGGGGCCTCCACAATTGTTCAAGTCCTGCTCTCTTTACAGGCCCTTGTCCTTAAGGAGAAACCTTATTTTAATGAGGTTGGATATGACCAATAGATGGGTAGAGCAAAAGGAGAGAAAAACTCTGTGAGCTACAATGAAAATGCTTTCCTTGTCACTTGCAATCAATGTTATATTTACTCAGAAAGCCACCAAAGGTAAAATGTTTTTATACCTTTATTTTCCTTTTCTGTTATAGGTGATAACATAGATAATGACTCATATTAGCTTGCATTATTCGAGTATACCATACCGGAAATGTGGAAGCAAAAAGGAAAAAAAAAAAGACTTCTAGAAGAGCAACAATGCTTCTTGCAGCATTTTAGGGCACTTGTTGAAAAACACCTTCACCAACGCTACCACTGTATACTAGTTGCTTGTAAGGAATATCTTGAAGGAGCTCCAACCGGGTGTGCTTTTGGATGTGAAACAAAGGAGAACAAAAATTAGAAGGAAACTTCTACAGGATTTAAACTTATGCTTGCTAAGCTTTTCCCCAAGCTTGTGGAGGCATTTTTTGACAAGGGGATTAATTGTAGCCAATTTGTTAAGTTGCAACAAAACTATTGTACTAAGTAATCGTCAAGCTTCCAGGCTCCAGATATTCCAACCATGTGTAAAATTAATATGTTTTCATGTGTCTATATAATAGCATAAGCAAAAGTCTGTGTATTATATTTCCATGGTAATGGAATGTGATGCTGAGAAGATATGAGCATGTAAACCTTGTGGTGTGTATGTATCATATAATATGGCTTCTAGATGTGAAAAGATATATAAGAAGCACAATGGTTGAAGTGGTTTGTGATTGGTTAACGAGTCCGATCAAAATTAGAAAATTTATAACCAAGCTACCCTCTACTTGTAGTATAAGACAACATCAGGTCGAGCCCTTAGATCATTCTAATATTAGCAATCAGATTAAGATATGCAAATAAAGGAGGGGTTGATAGTATCTAATCTAACAGCAAATAGCAATGTAAAAGTGTAAACAGAAGTAAGCAAACAACCAGCCTAAGGGAGTTAACTAAACTTGAGATTAATACCAAAATCACCCTAAGAAACCAAAACTTAGCCAAGCAAGCAATCCATTAAAAGCTTAATGCATTGTTTAGTTTTTACCATCCTCTTCCTATAAGTGATTATTAAGCAATAATCATATAATCATCCAAATTAAATGAAGCCATTTAATTTAGAATACTTAACAAAATAGAGAGGAAATGAGAAGAAATGACAAACAATTGAATGCAATGTGAAAGTAGATCTCAGCATTAATTTTCAAGCAGCCAATCCCTTGGACTGATTGCAAAGTTTAGCCTTCCATGAAAGACATAAAATTACATAGAAAGAAGAAGAAAAACGTGTTGCAAAAACTCTCCCAATTTCTATTTGAAAATTATGTAAAAATTAAACTAAAGAGTGCTTAACCAGGAAAGGAAGCTAGCTGCTGATTGGTGGAGTAGGGTAATCATAATGGCTGGTGTAGTCTAGTTTCCTTACTGCTACTCCATTTGCTTGTAGTGTGCTAATGCAGACTGCTTCTATGATTTTCTTCTAAATTACTAGCTTATGGCTGGTTGAGTGTGGAACTAGTGCAAGGGATATTCATTGGGCTCAAGGTTCATGTCAATTGGGAGCCTAAAAACCACATTATGCAAAGGCCCATCTTATCAGTGTTCTACCTCTATTTTGTAGCTCATTTTTTACACCTAAATTGATGTATTCAAGTCTAGAAGTCTTCATGAAAAGTTATAGCCTTATGTCTTAACTTCCATTTAAGCTTAGTTTGACCTTAATTGAACTTCTATAGCTCCATATATTGCCTGATGAGTACTCAGAGGTCGGGCTACATAATACAGATTGGGACAACATTCTGGTTTTAGCTTGAGCTCTAATTTTAAATATCCAATTGTGAGATTATATAATTGTGAGATTCAGCCTTGGAGGTCTTCATGAAGGTTGTAAAGCTGTGTCTTAGCTTTCCTACAGGACAAGAATCACGTTAATTGGACAATTGTAGCTCAAGTTATAGCTAAAATATAGAAATTGCTAATAAGGCCAAATTATGCAAAATTTTCTCTAATGATTCCAATTAATACCACACCATAAATATATAGTAACACCGCTAAAATAAGTAAGTTTGGACCCTAAAGAAGCTTAGTGAGAGGATAATTAAATGAGTAAAATATTTTATTATCAGTTTGCATAATGTGCCTTTTCATTTGTTTGATGGGAATAAGATTTATAGATATTAAGTATCATTTTTAAAATATCTTTTCCCTGCTTTTTTGGTTGCCAGGCCAGTAGAAGAATTAAAAGAAAAGTATGGAGAAGGCTCAAGTATCATTTTTATAGATATTAAGAATCATGAGATATTCATTTGGTGCAATTTGTAAGATTTTTTTTTTTAATTAGATCTTTAGAGTTTATTTTCATTTACAATCAATTCCTTTAATTTAGAGTTTATGTTTAATCTGCTAAATGTTTATTGATTTAGATAGTCACATGATGACATAGAAACGAAAATAGAACTTCAATTATGAAAATTATTAAGAGAAATAATAATTATAATTCCAATCATGCATATTTTCAATTTCATTGTCTCTATCTAAATACTTTTTTTAAACTATAATAATTTATCATTCTAATGAATAGTTTTTTATTGTTATATAATCATATAATTATATAAGCACACAATATTAATTATGTAAGATAATTGTAGATGAAAATATTCAAATTAATAAACATAGGAAGCTTATTATAAATAAAAATAAACTATAATAATATAATTATAAAAAAAAGTATAAATGAAATTACAAATTAAAACAAAATATAAATTAAATATTTAATTTAATCTAAAAATTTGACACTAGCTAGCTACCCAATTTGGCAAAAAGTTTATATTTCTATCTATTTTTTTTCCTTTGTTTAGGATCACTATTATTTCTGTTTAATTTTTTATGTAATTAAATAATTATTTACTATTAATTTGTATGGTTTATAATTTTGGATATCTATATGGTCATTTTATAAAGTATATTTATTTCCATGGTTAAAAGATTTTATTTAATTGGGTCTTGTTTTCTCACTATCATGGTTTTGTATAAAAAGTATAATTTTTTAAATATTTATTTTACAATTTTTACAAGAAATTTTTTAAAACTATTTTCCCAATAAAAATTTAATTAAAAGAGTCATAATTTTTTCTGTACTTATTATATATATAACTTTAAAAAAAATATAAAATTTTTATAAAAACATTACAAGATATAGTACACATTTTCATTGAAAATCGCAAAAACAATGCAAGTGTGTATAAAAGATCCATAAAATGGATACATAGCTCCAAAACAAAACCATAGTTGAAAGGGTTTGTTCATAATAAAATAGGCTTCATAGGCCTTCACAAGATCAGACATATCACTGGATCTTTCTTCTCAGCTTCTCCCTTCTTCGCTTCCTCTTTTGCTGACCCAACAGATAGTATCTCAGTACGACGCAATTTCTTCCGAAGAAATTCAATACTTGAAATTCTAGAAACTGCTTTTATGGCCTTTGTTTTAGCTGTCATTAATTTTGAGGAAATAATTGATTATTTTTTGAAATAATTGACTATATAACATATATTTTATATTTAATAACATCTTTTAATAATTAATTATACATAATATCTTTTTGTTTAGATGATCTATAAAAATTTATTTTCTAATATTAAATTACTAAAAAAAATAAAAAAGAAAAAAATAGAATTTTATTGTTATTGTAATAAGGACAACGGGCAGATAAAAGAAAAGAAAAATGAAAATTACATAGATACAAATTTAAATATTTTTTTATAATCTCAATTATAATAAAAATTACTTTCTATAACTTTTACTTTAATCAAAATTATTACTTATAATTAATTATTAAAATATTTTGAAAATACAACCAAATATCTTTACATTGAATATATAATTTATTATTAAAAGATTGTAATCGATATAATGATCAAGCATGTAGTATGCTAAGTCATGTGTCAAAATAAAATTAAAAATTACTATGCCTTTTTTTATTTAATTTTTTAATGCATATCATTTTACAAATGACTTAGTATAATTTATAAATTGCACTTTCTATTGTGAATCAAACATAATTTAATTTTAATTACATCAAAATAATAAGTTACTTTGACATCATTGATGTGTATTTCTATTTATGTGAATCTCATTCATTTTCTGAAAATACATTGATCTTTTCAAATATATTTTGAATTATAATTTTTTTTAATATTGAGTACAAGAAATTTTTATTTAATTGTGATACTATGAGATAATGACTAGATTTGTGGCTTGATCTTCACTTTCTACAGTTTGTGTTATAAGATAATTTATAGAAAATTGGACGTCACCTTCATTTCCTCATTTCAATAATTAAGGGTTATTTTTTGTTAGGATGGCAAGAGCTTTGATACATTGGAGGGTGCTGATCCATCAATTTGGCAAATAAGGTTGCCAAAGTTGCAGGGATAATTAACTTTGGTGAGGCTACTTCTCCTAATTGTTCAAGTGGCTGCAGTACCTACTGTTTTTGAAACAGTTAAAGAGCTCATAAAAGAAAATGATTCTTCGAAGCAAAAAATTCGAACGCAACCAGGGCCTAGTGATCCACTAAAAAGGCAATTGAAGTAGAAAATTGAATCTAATCCAACCATGCTTTTCATGAAAGGAAATCTTCGAGACAAAATGCAGGTTCAGCTAAAATCCTGAACATGGAAACATATCTAGTGTGATAATTCATCAATAGTGCAGTAAATTGGACAAAAGCTGCTGAAGTGGTGGGAGAATAAATAGTTGATATGGTCGTAGTGCCTTGTCAATGGACTTCACTTCTCTTTTAGTTTTGTTGAATTCAATCCCATCTGTGTTTGTCCAGTGAATCCCAATGTGTGAAGGAGAAGGCTTATGGATTTTGGTATCTAATATAAGCCTCCTAGAGAGAATACCAGGTTACACATTACAGCTTATGCAATGGACCAACAAGTCCAATTATTCTCTTTTCATAATAGCAAGTTTGTATTCAAAGGAAAAATTAAAAGCAAGTGTGTATGTCTTTGTTAACTATATGTTGGTTGGGAACTTCTCTTGTGAAAATTACCTTTTCCTATTTTTATGTCAAAATTAATTTTGAAAAGAAGTAAAATAAAGTACAAGTAAAAAATTTTTACTTCTTATCAAAATCAATTTGAAGTAAAGGTAATTTTAGATATGCATTACCAAACACAAAAATCATTTTTCTTTCTAAAATTAATTTTGGATGGAATCCAAACATGTACTTCATTTTACTCTCACCCCCTTTTTCTCCTCAATTTCCATTTTTAACCTTATTTTTTGTATTCTAGTCATATTTAATATAATATTTTATATATTTTTTTTTCTATTATTTCACACTCAAAAATAATTTTTAACCTTCTAAATATAAAACATATTCTTACCAAAGTAATTCTCACAAATTAGTAATTTCTAAAAGTAATTTTCTCTTGTAACATCTAAACAATGCGAAATATATTTTAAGGCGCAAAATTAGTTATTCCTAGGAATAATTTTCTTACAAGATTTTTAGAGAAATATGCACAAACTAGATTAGATGCCAACTAATCGCTTAATTAAAAAGAAATTTAATTTTTGAATGCAATTAGCTTTGCTTTGCAGGTTGATCCCATCTTGGTTCTGCTTGATAAATCAAGTGACTCGTTTGATATGTGAAACATATTTTCATGAGTTTATAATAACAGTTATTTCAGTTTATTGTTCTTTGCATTAAAACTATGGTTTAATTTTCAAATAATTTCGGGTGCACTTTTTCGTAAGAGATTTGAAAATCTTATGATTAGTCTCATGCTATAGGAAAGTCCTATAGGCAATAGTTGGAAACCCCAAAGCTATACTCTCTATTTCAGTATCCCTTTTCTGCTTGTTTACAATTTGCACAAGCAATCAAACTTATACAATTATGGAAAATCAATATAGCGATAGAACAAATTGATCTAGTAAATAAGAATATCACAACATATATTATTGCAGTAGGTAGAAATTTCTTTTTCATTGGAAATTTCTCTTTTTCAGAACAAGACAATTAAATAATATATCCTCAATGTATTTTTTGTTGTAGTTTTGTGTGAGTGTGTCAAAAGAAAAAGTCTCACATTGCTCAAGTGAAAGGAAGTCTTAGTGTTTAAATACTAAGATATGAATATGGGCTAGTAAGTGAGCTAAGAGG
>JANHAO010004414.1:0-24254 GCA_026873985.1 Saraca asoca | reverse complement strand
GTAACAGCCCATTAACACCCATAATTCCTATATTTAAAACTCATAACAGTAGGAATTCTAATAATGCTCTAATAAATTCTAATAACGATCTAAAAACATAAATTTCTAGCCAACTTTTGTGTGCTTGGCTACAAGGCACAAATTGACAGTGACAACAGGGTAGTAGTGCGGTCACAATTAATCCAAGAAAAAGAGATACATGAGTTGGAAATAATAAGATTGTAACTTTGATATGCATAAGCTTGCTGGGGAAGAACATTCTTCACAGATGCCAAAATCGAACGATCACACTTTCAGAGAATAAGATGAAAAAGAAGCTTTTTGCGAATAAAATTTTTCTTTCCATCTCCCCTTGATGTGCTTCGGTGGTGTACTCTTCTTTCCTTCTCCTGCAGTGAATCCCAGCAGAAATATGGGATCCCCCTCGACCGATGACAAGATCAACCACATTGGTGGCTAGGAAAATCACAGGTGCCAATGACAAATTCTCATTTACAAGACGTGTAGACTTGTAAAATAAGATTACAAGTAATCAGAGTTGGAGCTTTAGAGGACATTTAAGTTAGTAACCTTATAAGATAAAAATGAGAATGAAAATAAAAATTCCTATCAAGAGTGCATACTTGATTTATATAAAGAAGAAATGTATACATTAATGTTTTGGGGTTGAGCTTGTTTGATTGATTTTCGGTCTAATTAAACAATGATCCAATTAGTTGATTGATTTATTTTGAGTTGTGTTACATATCAAAATATTTAGCTCATACTTCAAATATTAAAAATAAATATGCAATCAATTATCATAATTAAATATTGATACCATATTTTGAATAAATTAGAAATCAAAAAATTCAACTAAAACATTTATTTAAGAATATTCGATTTTAACAGGATAATTAAATATTGATATCAAATATTTTAAAATTTATTTAATTTATTAATTTTTGTTAAGATACAGAAAATCATATATCAAATTTGAAACTAATTTCAAAGGCATAAAATAAAAGTCAATAAACAACGTCAAATATTATTTTTTACGTGTGTAAATTATTTTCTTAAGTAACAATTTATTTGACAAAATTTTGTTATAAATTAATTTATTTTGATAAAATTTAATTAGCAAATTAAAATTTAATCTTTAGGTTTTGAAATATAAATTTGTATATTTTTGAAATTCGAAAAACAATTTCAAAATAAAATATTAAGTTATAACTTATTTAATTTAAACTAAAACATCTTCGGATCTATGATCATTAACATTGAAATTTCAACCTTTAAAGATCTATAATTGCCAACTCAAAATTTTAATTTCAAATTTAGTTAAATAATTTTTATCTTTTATTAATGCATAATTTCATCAATCAAAATTAATGCATGTTTTATTATAGAATTCAAAATTATCTATTATTAATGGACTAAAATTCTTCTTTTTACCTAAATTAACGCAAGTGACATTATTGATATTAATATTATTATTAGTTTTATTTTATTAAATAACTCACCTTTTTATTCATACTTAAACCTAAACTGTAAACATATATTGCTACTAGCAATTGTATTTGTGCACATTTCCTCTAATCCTCTCCATTTTTTGTAGCTATCATTTAGTTAGTCCTCCTTTGTTTGATTTTTACTTTTTCTTCTAGTTGAAACTTTTTACTTCTTCTAAGTTTTTAACAATGATGTTTATTTTATAATTTTTAATTGATTTCAGTGTATATTTAGAAACTTTTTATGTCATTTTCCTTTATCTATCGATCCTAAACTTTAATTATTGTCATATGTTTCGAAGACATGAGATAGAATATTATCCACTATATTAAAAAATTATTATCCTCTTTCAATTATTCTTTTTATTATATCTTATTTGAATGCTGCTTTAATACTTACAAATAGATGCTTTGGATTCTAAAAATTATTTTTACGATGTTATTTTATCTTATTGATATATATAGAAAGAGGAGTTGTTTGTTTTATTGTTAATGTATATATCAATTGATATTAATATTAGCGATATAAATTCTTTTTAGATAATTAGTAAGGATTGTTTCTTCAACTCATTACCGAATTGTATTTACATATTTAGATACTTCTAGATTAAAATTGTAGTATAAACTGGGAATACTTGTTCTCAAAATAGAGTAAACTCATCATTTTTTTTTTCTAATCACCTTAAACACAGCTTTATGGCATAATTAATATAAATATCTTTGAACTAATATATTTCTACCTTTGAATTTACAAACATCTTGAATTAATTCAAGAGCTTTTGCATTGCTGTAAATTAGAAAATTGTGAAAAAAGAGTGAGAAAGATGACACTACTAGACTCTTACAGATCGACCGACAATGACTAGAGTAGTGGAAATGCTAAAACATGGAATCCTTGCAAATACAGCTTAAACCGAATCTATTCTCTCCTTCAACATCACCATCACATTACTCAAGCCCATACACTTAATAGTTCCTGGAAACGAATAAGAATTAGTACTAATATTGTTAAGTATACTATGCAATAATTAGTAGTAATAATTAAATCCATACCAAGACTTTTGTCTTTCTTCTTGTAGTCTTATTTCTGTAGCCAAGTCTTTTCCATGCCTTGATGCTGATTTATAGTTTGGGTAAGGCAATTTCAAAGTCATCCCCATAATAAACACTGAAACAAGAAGGTACGTAAGGATTTAGCCAAATCATAAAGAAAATGAAAGAGCTAAGAAACACACCCAAGTATTGTGGTATGACCACCCGCACCTCCTTTTTTTCTCCTTTTAACTTCTGGAAATCAGTAAATGTGCGTAGCACGTGTTGCAAGCTTTCATGGTCAGTTTCTTAGAAATGCAATCCATAATAGAAATTTCCACTGCCATAACTAGCAATTGAGTTGAATATTAATAGAATGCATTATATGATTCTTACTTGTAACGTGAGAGAAGAAATCTCCTTTCATGATCCTCTTCTCTCATTTTTCTCATTTACTCTCTTTCACATCTGCGATGAGAATCACAGTGAAATCCAATTATATCACTCACGAGAATTGGTGTACATTATTACTTGTAACTACTATTACTATTATTATTATTATTATTATTATTATTATTATTAAGTCTTCGGCAAACAAAGTGAGAGGACCAGATGACTTATTTCATGCTTTTCACTGGGCACCGCAATCTTGTTTTGTTTTTCAACTTGTTACTCTCTTTTCGTTGTCATGTGAATTAAGCATGAAAAGAAAATCCAGTCTTCTAAGAAAATTAGAAAAGGGATTCCCTGACGAAATCGCCTAACGAAGGTAACTATGCCTATTTGCTGTTGGGTATGGAAATCGCTTGAAAAGAAAATCCAGTCTTCTAAGAAAATTAGAAAAGGGATTCCCTCCGGATAAAAACAGCATCATATCCGTAGGCAATTTATAACTATTGTAGAATAATCTACTGTAATACTAAAACAACAGAAAATAACGGGGTTCCATTTCGCTACAGGAGCTCCGACGGCGAGTAGGTCATCATTTGGATTGTGAAACCTTGTAAAATATTGCAACTGGCGTTGCTCGAGGCTTAGAGTATTTACATAGAGGTTTGTAATACTAAATCCTGCAAATGGACATAAAAACCCATAATATATTACCTGATAAAGATTTCTTGCCAAAGATTTCAGATTTTGGACTTGTTAAAATATTGCCAAAGATAAAGAGAGTTTTGTATCTATATTTGGTGAAAATATTGCCAAAGATAAGAGAGTTTTGTATCTATATTTGGTGCAAGAGGAATTGCAGGATATATTGCTCTTGAAGTGTTTTAGAGAAATTTTTGTGGAGTATTTTATAAATCTGATTTTTATAATTATGGAATGATGGCCTTAGGAATGCGAGAAAATTGGATAAATTAAAAGAGCCAATTAATTTGATCTTTTGCATAATATTACAAAGCATCAATTCATACCTATACAAATGAAATTTAATTAAATAATAATAATAAAATCATATCTGATGCTACGAGAATCCATTGTAACAAAAGTTCATTTAACATGTTTACTCTTTATAATTCTAGCAGAGAAAAAGGAGAAAAATTAAAAATAAAGTCTTAATGGGATAACTATAGCTCTATTAGAATATAAGTGGGGGCTTGCTTTACTTTTACCATGTTATACCAATTGATCTATTATCATTGGTCTAATTACAAGACTCATATCACTAAGGTCTACTAATAGTCTAAGTGTTATTATAGACCTAATAATTTGATCACTTAATTAATTGACCTAACATAACTAGTTGTCATAACATTCATTTAATTCAATAACATATAATTAGTTAAACTATGTTAGTCCACATAGGAAATTTTAATGATCTCCCACTTAGATAACATAGTTTAACAAATGAAAAGAATTGGATTACAATATATGGCAACTACAATGAATGTCAACAATAACAACAACAATCATGACACCATTACAACCACAAGTCAAGCACAAGTACCCAATAATACAAATCATCATATTCGATAGGGATGCTAATATCATACATATCTTGAATAATTATGTTTCAATGACTGAAACATAATATGGAATGTGTGAAAAATTAGATGTATATTTCCAAGTGTGATCATATGTATATCATTACGAAGTGGTCCATGCATTAGTTCAAGATGCTAAAACGATAATAAATCTCAACATAATAATAAGACGGCATCTAAATATCTCCATCGATATTCCATAGAATAAATGTATACAAACAACAACATCATATATGCACATATATATATGAAACATATGGCAATACCATTAACATTTCACTAATCTCGAGATACCATTGTTTCAATTAGAAACATGAAACTCCCACAAACCCTGAACATTAAAAAGCTTAGCCAAATTCATTCTAATTGCTTATTCGTGAATAACTTTTACACTTAAACCTTTGGTTAATGGATCCGCAAGCATACGATTCATGGTACTAGTTATAATACTTGTGTATCTTCTCTTTCTAACAAATTAATACTTAATATTAAAATGCTTTGTATGGGTAGTACTTTCATTATTATGAGAGAAGTTCATTGTAGCACCATTGTCACAACATATGGTCAAGGTCCTAAATATACTCTCTACAACTTATTCCTTAATCAAATAGCCTCACAAGTGATTACAACATGCGACACATTCTTCCTCCATAGTAAAGGTTATCATAGTTGACTGCTCAATAGTTTCTATGATACAACTCCTCCTATCATCATAAAGATGTATCCAAATATCAACTTTCTATCATATGGATAATTCACAAAATCAAAATAAAAATAGTCTACAATGATTAGATTACCAGATTTGTAATAGGACAGTATAAAGATTTTTACACCTTATAGGTACTTTATAACTTTCTTCATAATACTCAATGAAGTGAGGGCTTTTGTCCTCCTTTGCATTGAAAACATTTTTGCTCATAAGATTATATAGGACACAAATAACTATATATATGTATGTATGTATGTATTGTAAGAAATCCATTTTTCAGAAAAACAGGATTTATTTCTCATTTACGAAAACATATGAAAAACCATAATCATTTATGTATTGCAAACCTAATCACATAAGATTATATTAACATCAAGGGTCATTGGTAAAAGTGATATTCTGCTATCATTTTGTGTTACGCCTTTTAAGTTGTCTCCTAGGACCATTTCATTTCATATTTTACCTTAATGCACTCATCTCATGACCTTTTGTCACATGGGTGAATTTGTCCCATAACTCCCTCTCATATAGGAGACCATCTATCCCATAACCTCATGCCATATAAGAGACCTCATGTACATCTTCTTTTGCACATAAGTCCTCCTATTCGGAAAAATGGATCTAAGTATATCAAATATGCCAATCATGTGCATCAAGTATGCACAATGAAAATTTAAAAATTTTCCCAATCTCGGATCTTGTTATTACTAATTAATTCATAAAAAAGATATAATTTAAATAAACCTTAAGGCTTCAAATTTGAGTTTTATCTCCAAGTAATTACACGAACAAGCCCCAAAATCAACTCATTTGGTTTGTACTTAAACAACTCCTTTGGATTTGATCTCTAACACCAATAGTGATCCACAAAAACTAATTTGTTTCAAAGCTTCCATCAAGTTCAGATGACTAGTTAAGTAAGAAAGTCAAACTTTCAGCTTAAGAGATGCTAGCTCTTTAAGAAATCATAATTCACTAGGGCAAGGTTGATGTGTGAATGTGAAGTAGAGATGAGTGAGATCACAAAGAGAGTTGGTGCACAACAAATGTGCTAAGGCTAAAAAACTCTTTTAATTAGTTTGGCTCCTTTCCTCCTTAAATAGGAGAGTTTGGAGAACAAGCAAAGGTGGAAAGACATCATAAGTGGTGCACAGGCTAGGGCTATCCCTTGCTTGTTTTGCCCACTCAAAATGGATGGCCTACATTGCTAGTGTAACCCTTCAGGTCTAAGAAGTCAACACTCATTAACTTAATGCTCCCTCCTTTGTGTCCAACAAGCCCAAACACTTTCCTATAAGTTGATACTCATAAATTCTCTTTTTGTAATCATCCTCTAATTATCTTACTTAATCTAAAATAATTTCTAAGGGAGGAACTATTCCTTTACTCTAGATTTCCTCCAATGTTTATATCAATATTTACATATCAACAATGAAAATTTAGTGCTATTTAATATTTTTTTAATCTCCATTAGAATTATTAAATATTTGATTAATTAACACTTCTAATTACATTAGACATTTAATTAATCATTTCAAAATTTTAAGATATTTGACCAATTCAACTCTTGAATTCATAACATTATATATTCTAACATTTCCTTTGACTTTGGGTGAAAGAGATTCTATTATATATGACCTATTAGATCTCTATGCATGTTGATAATGAATTCATTTACAAGCTTCTACAAGCTTAATTAAATTTAAACTCTTTTAATTCAAATACAATTTTTCCAAATTTCTCAAACAAATTCATAGATCAAGATTGGCTTCTAGCAAAGCATTATGACCACCCAAATACGAGGAATAGATTTGTGAAAATCAAAACGTTATATGACAAAGAGCTAATGTAATTCAATTTCTTCATCTCTTAATATTCAAATTGGACTTAGGGTATAGCTCAAGTGTCAACCCCATAAATGTCCAATCTAGGTTGCATGTTTAACCTTGTGTTATCTCACAATTGTTCGTATATAAAACTGCTTTTATGTATCATTAATTGATTATTCATAAAAATCCTTTTATGTATCATTCAATACATAGGCTAATGATTTTGATCATAGCACAAATGTCAAAACATCCTTAAAACATCTTTCTTTGAACATGAACATGACACCTGCCTAGTGTCTCCACAACCACTCAAACATAACATCTTGATGGTAATTCATCTACCATGGTCGATGGGTTGAACAAAGAGTAATTTGTCACTCTTGTTCTAGCTTACACACACTTGTACTTTCCAAGGTCATTACCACAAGCTCTTTTTGTGACTAAACTCTTGCACTCTCAAAGCAATGTGAGCTTAAGTTATTATTGCAAGTTAATCCTTACGACTAAGTGAATGTCATTGCATGCAAAAGCATTACAGTAAGATATAATAAAATATATGTGTTAGGCAGCTGCTCCTTAAACATACATTATGCCCCCAAGCTCTTTTAAAAACTTTTTCCTAAAAGGATTTGCCTACTCCACACATTTGTCTTGATGCGCCTCGTCCACTACCTTCACTGTTACTATGTGGACTGATGCCCTCAAACCCACATAACTTCTTGCTTGAATGGAACCCCAATAGGAATGGAATCTACCATGCTTTGTCATTGTCTCATTATTCTTAAGGCTCTAAGAATTAGGTTACATTAATCTTAGTGTAATATGTATCCTTTCCATCAAAATCCTCATTACCACTTCAATCTTCCTTGTGTCTACTCTTAAAGTTGGACTTGTAAGGTATTACACTCTACCACTCTATGTGGCCTATTACATAAAAACAGACTATAGTTTTGGACTTCCTTTTGTTGTTGAATGTTCAAGATAATGCTAAAACTTGCAAAGGGGAAGACACTCCATTTTCACCTGCCACACTCTTGGACTTCCCACCCTTGCTTGACTGGTTGCCATTCACAATATTTGAGGCCCCTCCATTGGATTTGATGCTAGGAAAGCTAATGTTATAGTCAGATAAATGCGCGGCTACTGTCACCACTTTTGTGAGACTTTGAACTCTTCTTCTTTGTAGTTTCATGACAACTTCTTATGATAAACCATTAACAAAATAAAATAGCTTATCCTTTTCAATAATGTTCGTTATATCCAACATGATAGTTGTGAACTTCTTCACATAGTCCTAAATTAATCTTGTCTATCTCAGCTTTCTTAGCTTTCACTAGGCTAGATAGTCAACATTCTCAAGATAAAGTTGCATCTTCAATTCCTATTAGAGCTTTTCCTAAGTATTGACGCTATACCTTCACTCTTGAATCTCTTGATATTTAGCCCTCCATCAGACCTAGCTTGGTTTAGCTAAGCTTTCTCAGGAGTTATGATAGTTGTTTAGAAATATTGGTCCATATCAAACACAAAATTCTTGAGCTTTTGCGCATCTCTCTCCTCCACATATGACCTTTATTTAGGGATTTTCACCATTCCCTTTCACTTTGAGGTACTATTCCCTTGTGAACTATTCCTGATTGCCATCATCAATACCTTTATTGAGGCTCCTATATAGCTCATCCCAACATGAAGAGTTACTATAACAGCTTTCACATTGTTGGTAAAGTCTTTAATAACATCCCCCAAGTCCTTCTAAGTGTTCTTAATGGCAGCAAGCTACTCAACAACTTGTGAAGTATCACTAGTCCTTGTGCCTTCAAATCTTGTGCTAGCTTTAAGATTCGAGACTTAGTGCTAAAGATATTCCTAATTTTGGCCCTTCGAAAGACTTTAGGGATCTTTTCACTTTCCAAATTTCTTATGGTTTCAACAACTCCTTTGAGATTCCTGATTGTAACATCAATTGCATCAAAACATCTAGCAAATGTCATTTTATTTGATATAACAGTGTATTGAAAGGGTGCAGTAGAAAACAAAAAAGGGTGGTCTCAACTATAGTTTGATACCAAAGTGCCATGGTTTGACAACTCGATTGTCAAAACGTGCAGCACTTAATCTCTTTACTTGACGCTTATTTACTTAGTACCTAAGCATAAGCTAACTAACCGATCATATACCATCTTAGATTAAAAAAATAACTGGCAACACTTACAATCTATATCACATCAAAGCAACCAAAAGCAACAAATTACATAACACATAAGCAACCAATTCACGTGTAAAGGCAACCAAGTCATTAATACTAGCAAACATGATTTATTCATTCAATTTGAACAAATATGGGTAAATGCAGCGAAGTAGATAAATTTTGTAGGACAATATTTTAACTAAAGAAGGGAATACTTCTTTCATTGATGTAAATGCCTTGTTACAGACTCTTAAGTGTGTAGGGGAGGCACTAAGCTACACACTTGATCCCCTAGATTGATGCCTTCATACCCATCTTGGATCATTGGACACTCTTCCTTTAAAGAGCATCATAAGCTAAAGCCATAATAACACAAGTAGACACACTTTCTTCAAGTTGACATAAGGGTTTTTCTCCTAGGTTAGAAGGGTTCTAAAGAGCCATAAGACATCACCACAAAGATAAAAATTTAAGGATCACAACCATGTGCTTATCTACTCACATTGGACAAGTTACCTTAGTCAAAATTTTATAAACACCTTTAAAATGGGGGGAAAATAGGAAAAATAACCTAGGCTTGCTTTTTGAATTTATGTCACATGATCTTCTCTTTATACTTCATTTTTGTGCCAAGTTTCATCCAAATCCAAGATCCAAGCACATTTACTTGTCGAATTTTGTCATGAATCCCGATTTTTGGTTTGAAAACTCTAGTAGCCATGCATCATGCTTGAGTCAACTTCCATCCCTTTACTAGAGTAACTCACTTCTTTAGCTTATATAATAGACATATATAACTCTCCCATAACATTGGCATCCCATTTGTTAGAATAAAGAATCAAGTTTTCCTTGTTAACATCCATTTATTCCATAAAAGTGTGGATCTTAAAATGACTCCAATTTGTCTATTTGGTCTCCTTTTAATGTCTCTCTTTTTATAACTTCTCACAGTTGCAAATTGTCCAAGTTCATTCATTTGCAAAACTCTTGGCAATATTTAGTGCAGTGTATTGGTCATACGTGGTTGCAATCATCTCGAAGCTAACCTAACCATCGAACTATGAAAGGGATGATCCTTTGATGTTATAGGCTTTTATTATTCACAATTGTCATCTAAGATAACAACCTGTGTAAGTATTTATGATCCAAAAGTTATGAAGCCTTAAAAAATAACATTACTCTTTCGACAACTTCTCTTTTAGCTTCTTTCGAAATAAAAGCTATCGTAACCCTGTTTAGATGCAACCATGCTCTATATATTAGTCTTCCCAAAATCTATTTTTTTTCATTATGGCTATTTTTCTGATTACAACATCCTCTATTCTTGTGAAAATACTAGCAACTTTACAAGGTTGGAGTATCTGAGCTTTTTATAAGCATGTTTAACAATTCAGCTTCCAACAAGAGATCCAATTGTCATAGATAATCCATTTATATTTCTAACATCTAAGATCCATATTCATGCCTAGTTATCCAGTTATTTTCCAAAGTGTTTCTATCAAGAAAGAGGCCAATGTTATCTTAACAATAGAGGAATTTTTTATTGCTCTAAAGGTGATTTTTTTTGTGGAAAAAAGTCTTGAATTTTGATCATAAAAAAATTAGAAATTTAGTGTGGTCTTCTCTAAAAAAAAAAAAACTAGAAGATCAGTGCTTATAGTTGCAACAGTTAAACATTCTTTGGTTTATTGTATTTTTCTCAAAATTTGAAACCCAACAAATAAAATATATCTTTCAGCTTCTACTCATTCAATTATTGCAATAAAAACCTTTATTAATATTTTTATTGAAAAATAATTATATTAAGCTTCAAGTAGTAGCTAATACAGGACATTGCTTTCTCATTCTTCTTAATTCATTCTTTTCTTATTTGATGAATTCACTAATTATTTTTGTTGTTGGAGTTGAAGTGATGATGATCTTAGCTTGGTTTTTTAGAAAAAGATACCCTTTAATGCACCTTATTTCCAATGGAGCAGGGGAATATCCAACTAATCAAATGATTGAGACCTTTTTGAATGAACATGGACACCTGTTGACTCAAAGATATAGTTATTATGAGGTAAAGGAAGTAGCCAACTCTTTCGTAGACAAATTGGGACAAGAAGGACAAAGGAGTGTGTTAAAAGGGAAGTTAAAATACGAGCATCATGTTGTTACAAAAATTTAAGTGAATTAAAAGGTAATAGTGAAGAATTCATCACTGAAGTAGCAAGTATTAGCAGGACTTCCCATGTCAACATTGTCAGTCCTTTGGGATTTTGCTTTAAATAATCTAAAAATGGCTCTTATTTATGAGTTTATGTTTGGTGGATCATAAGTTGGTCTTGTGCACCAGTTCAACATGTAAATGTACTCTGTTTGACACAAAACTTAGTGGATATATCAAGCATAGTATGGAAAGGTCTACTAGTGTGAATTTGGAAGCAACCCAACTTGTTTACTATTTTTCAATTTTTCCTCATTTTAGGGCTATTTATGCAATTGTAACAAAGGTAACTTGTCCAGTATGAGTAAATAAGTACATGATTGTGATCCTTAGCTTTTTGTTAATGTAAAATAATCTATAAAACCCTTCTCAAGTTAAGAGAAAAGACCTTATGTTAGTCCATAAAAAGTATGTCTAGTCTTGTCACTAGGCCTTTGACTTAGAATGCTCTTTAGAGGGAGTGTCCAATAACCTTTGGTGGGGAATTATGGCACTAGTCTAGGGGTCGACGTGTGTGGCTTAGTGCCTCCCCTACACACTCCAAGCTATGTATTGAGGCTTAATATGAATTGAAGAAGTATCCCTTCTTCAATTTACATTGTCCATATTTTATGCAATTTTGCTCACATTTCCCTACATTGCATAAGTTGCACTCTTGGGTGCCTTGTTATGCTTGTGTTGGCTTTTTTTGTCTATATGATGTGTTATCTTTAGCCATACGTGCAAATGAATTGTTTGCTTTGATTGTTTATCTTTCATTATGCTCTTTAATATTTTATGGCTTAATATATTTATCCCTTAGTGTTACTGGACTATCTATTGGTTGGCTTGCTTTTAGGTGGAAAATAGCAAATACCACACAATTTAGCTCATGAACTTGCTAATTTGGTAGCAGCAGAGGAATCATATCTAGGATTGGACAAAGAAACATTGAGTGCCAATGCTAAAGGCAACTTGGGGAACACAATTCAAGACTAAAGGGTCGAGCTAGTAGATATAAAGGCCCAGTTGAGGGTTTTCACATTAGTTATTAGGATCTAAGGCCCTAACCATGGGGGACTAGAATATGGGCATATGAAAGTGCCTTAGCCTCGCTCCTACTATGGTGCACAAGACACCAGGGAGTTAGAGAATTTTCTCTTTAATATGGAACAATATTTTTTGGGTGGTAAGGCTAGATGTAAAGAAGCCATGGTGACAACAGCAACCATGTACCTCATTGGAGATGCTAAGCTTTAGTGAAGGACAAAATATGAGGATATCCTGATGGGTCGGTGCACCATAAACTTTTAGAAGGATCTGAAGAGAGTGTTGAAGTCATAATTCTTCCTAAAAAAAGTGGAGTATATGACCAGACACCATATTTAGAATTTGAAATAAGCTAGTGCTATTCAAGAATATGTGAAGAAATTTTTAGCATTGATGTTGGACATTCAAGACATGTTTGAGAAAGATAAGATGTTCTTCTTTCTTAAAAGCCTTAAAGCCTAGGCAAGGACTAAACTCTAGAGACAGCGAGTGTAAGAATTGCTAGCTACCTTGGTCACCCCAAAGCACTTGATCGACTACCACACTATAACCCTAGTAAGAAGCTTAGGGAAACAATAGGTCTTCTTCTAGTGGAAGTGGGGGATAGTTGAACAAGCTCGACAAGGGAAAACGTGGGGGAAGGGAATAGTAGGAAGGGAGGATCTAATAGCATGAGCTTAGTGTCATTCCACAATATTGTTAACACTAAAGGAAAATGACCCTAGTATACTTCCTATGTAATGGTCTACATAGAGTAGCAGAATGCCCCCAAAAAGTAGCCATCAACGTTATGCAAGTCACTAAGAAAAGTTGTAAGAAGGAGAGTGAGGATTGTGATAATGAAGAGGAAGACCCTCCAAGAATGGGAGCACTGTAGTTCCTTGGTGCATTTAAGAAGCAAGTTGACAGTGTAAAGAATATGGATATGATAAGATAAATAGATGGAAAAGCCGCAACAAGTATAATGGTGGATACTAGTGCCACTTATAATTTCATCTCAGAGGGTGTAGCCAAAAGGCTAGGCTTGAAGTTGGAGAAGGACTCTGGTTGCATGAAAGTAGTAAACTTAAAGGCCTTCACCATTGTAAGAGTGGCAAAATAAGCATTAATAAAGCTTGGATCATGACAAGGAAGAGCAGATTTCATGGTCGCCTAAATGCATGACTGTTATGTGGTGTTTGGAATGGAGTTCCTCTTGGTGCACCAGGCCATGCCTATTCAAGCAACTAATTATGTCTTAATCATAGGTGAAAACCTTAACATTGTGTTGGTTCAAATGAAGCAACTTGAAGAAACTAAGCTTTTGTTTACTTTACAGTTCAAAATGGGTGTATAGAGGTTAAAACCCTCATTCGTAGTAGTCCTAGTAGGCAAAGAAAGTAGGGGAGAGGAAGTTGTGCCTCAAGAAGTTTAAAATGTGTTGAAGATGTTTCCAAGACTCCTACCACGGAGACCTATTAATCACTAAATTGAATTATTACATGGTGTAAAACCCCCTATGAAAGGACCTTATCATATGACACCGCTAGAATTGGCTAAACTTTGAAAGAAGTTGAATGAGTTCTTGGATATAAGGTTTATTTAGCCATCAAAAGCATCGCTTAAGGCTCTAGTGTTATTTTAAAAGAAACAAGATGGTAGTCTTTAGTTGTGTGTGGATTATTAGACCTTATACAAGGTTACAGAGTTGAACAAGTACCTTATCCCTCTTGTTTAAGACCTCTTTGATCAACTGAGCATTGCCCCCTACTTCACAAAGTTAAAATTGAGGTTAGGGTACTATCAAGTTATGGTGGCAGATGGAAATGTGGTGAGGACAATGCGTGTCACTTGTTATGGTGCCTTTGTGTTTATGGTTATACCATTTAGGTTAACAAATGCTCTTGTTACATTTTGCACCCTTAAAAACCAGGTTTTTAATGACTATCTGGATAAATTTATTATTGTTTAACTAGATGATAATTTTTTCAAATCCACATTGGAAGACCACTTGGTGCATTTAAAACTGGTGTTTGAGTGACTGAAGCAACATTAATATATGTGAAGCAAGGATAAGTGCTCATTTATTTAGAAATGCATCAAGTTTCTTGGACACATCATTGAACATGGTGGTATTTGTATAGGCATGGAGAAGGTGAAAGCTATCCAAGAGTGGAAAGCTCTAATGAGGGTGACTGAGTTTAAGATCCTTCTTAGGGCTTACCAACTATTATTATAGACTTGTGGTGGGATATTCTAGAAGGCATGCTCGACCATATTTGAGGATTTGAAAGGGTTATGATTGGAGATCTAATGCTCACTTTACTAGATATCACCAAGCTTTTTGAAGTTTAGACTGATGCATTAGATTTTGCATTGGGTAGACTCTTGTTTCAACAGAGACTTCCTATTACTTATGAAAGCCATAAAGTTGTAAGTTGTCAGAAACTAAGCAGAGATAAGCGATACAAAAGAAGGAAATGCTAGTAGTAGTTCATTACCTACGAGTGTAGAGACATGAATTGCTTGGGTTGAAGTTTGTGGTTAAGATTGATAACATTGCAGTCAATCATTTCTTCACCTAACCAAAGTTAAAACCAAAGCAAGGTTGTTGGCAAAAGTTCTTGGTAGAATTTGACTTTGAGTTTGAGCACAAGGTGAGACGAACCAACTAGATTACAGATGCCCTTAGTTACAAGGCTGAGCTTATGATAATGACCTTGATGGCATACATGACTCATAGTTGTGTCACTATAACTATGCGAGACCATATCAAAGAAAATCTCACTAAAGATCTAATGGCTTAAACCATAATGAATCTTACTAAAGAGGGCAAAACTCATTAATTTTGGGTGGAGGATGATCTATTATTGATGAAAGAGGAAAGACTTTTTATCCTTAAATCTGACAACTTAAGAAAGGTACTTTTGAAGAAGTGTCATGATACATTATAGGTAAGCCATCCAGGATGGTAAAAAACTTATGCCCTATTGAAGCAAGGTTAATATTAGCCATAGATGTATGATGATATGGTTGATTATATCAAAACCTGTCTTATTTGCTAGCAAGATAAAGACATGAAAGATAAGGCAGCTGGGACTTTTGAAGTCTTTGCAAGTACCCAGTAGACCATCGGAGAGTGTCTTATTGGACTTTATTTCCAGCTTTCCTAAAGTGGGAGATTTGTTCATTATTTTGGTGGTGGTAGATTGCTTTTTAAAGTATGGAACTTTAATCTTGACTTCCAAGTATTACACAGTGGAAGAGAGAGCCTAGTTACTTTTCAAGTTTATGGTCAAGTACTAGGGTGTTCCCTAGAATATTGTGAGTGATCGAGATAGCAGATTCATTGGGACCTTGGTTTAAACTTTTCAACCTTCTCGAATTAACATCTCATTTAGCTATCATCCTCAAATTGATAGTCAGACTTAGAGATTTAATGGCCTTTTGGAGGAACACTTGAGGCATTTTGCAAGTGCTAATCAAAAGAACCTATTGTAACTACTTGATGTTCCACAGTTTTGCTTTAATGCTCAAAAGAATTCTGCTACCAATATAAGTTCATTTGAGATTGCAATGAGTTAGCAGCCGCTCTTACCCCACACAATGTTTGAGCCATATAAAGGTGTAAATCCAAAGGCACACCACTTTACCAAAGACTAGAAGCTAAATGTAGAGAAATTGCTTGAGCTCACCTTAGAGAAAGCATTGAAGAGAAAGAAAAAGTTGGAAGACAAGGGGTGCCAAGATTTAGAATTTAAGGTGAGAGATCTTGTATTCATGAAGTTGATGCCAGAACAGTTGAAGAGCCTTAAAACCAAAGATAAGAGATTGATTAGAAAATATGAGGGGTCAGTTCCTATCATTGTAAAAGTTGGGAAAGTAGCTTATAAGATTACTTCATTGGGATGGTTAAAGATACACCCTATTATTCATCTCAGCAACTTGAAACTGTATCATTTAGACACTATAAATTCAATTTGCAACCAACCTACCAAGCTGGAAGTCAACCTTAATAAGTCAAAGCAGAAAGTAGTAGAAGAGATTCTAGCAAAGTGTGTGGTGATTGTGAGGAGGCGCCTAAAGAGAGAGTTGTTAGTGAAGTGGAGGGGCTTGGGAGATGAGGAGTCTAGTTGGGAGAAAGTTGAAGACTTAGTAGATTTCAAAGAGCAGATTCAAGCTTTCAAGTAATAGAGTTTACGAGGATGTTAACCAACTGAGTGGGGGAGAATGTCATAAGTTGGCCTTATGCACTGGTTCAGCATGCAAATGTACTCTATTTGACACAAAACTTGGTGTATAAATAAAGCATAGTATGGAGGTCTTCTAGCATGAATTTGGAAGCAATCCGACTTATGTACTATTTTTTCAATTTTTTCCCATTTTAAGGTTATTTATGTAATTGTAACCAAGATAACTTGCCCACTACATGTAGATAAGCACATGATTGTGACCCTTAGATTTTTAGCTTTTTCACTAATGTAGAATAATGTACAAAACCCTCTCAAGTTAAGGGAAAAGGCCTTATGCCATCTCATAAAAAATATATCTAATTTTGCCATTAGGACTTTAGCTCGAATTGCTCTTTAAGGGGGAGTGCTTGATGATGCTTAGTGGGAAATCATGGCACTAGTCTATGGGTTAGAGTGTATGGCTTGGTACCTTCCCTACACACTCCAAGCTTTGTATTGAGGCTTAATATAAATCAAAGAAGTAGCCCCTCTTCAATTTATATTGTCTCATATTTTATTTGGTTTTGCCCACTTTTCCCCACATTGCATGAGTTACATTCTTGTGTGCATTGTTGTGCTTGTTTTGGCTTACTTTGTGTTATGTGATGTGTTATCTTTGTCCCTACGTGTGAATGGTTTATTTACCTTGATTGTTTATCTTCTGCTATGCTCTTTAGTATTTTGTGGCTCAACATATTTGTCCCTTGATGTCGCAGGACTAACTATTGGTTGGCTTGCTTTCAAGTAGTAGATAGCAAATGTCAGATTGTCTAACTCGTGAACTTGTCAGCCCATGACACAAGGGATTGCTTAAGAAGTTCATATATGAAGAGAATGTCAAGACGACCAACCATCAATTGGATTGTGAAACCTTATATAATATTGTACTTGGTGTAGCTTAAGGACTAGTATTTATAGAGAGATTGTAATACTAAAATCCTACATATAGACATAAAACCTCATAATATCCTACTTGACAAGGATTTCTCAGCCAAGATTTCAGATTTTGGACTTGCTCAAATATACCAAAGACATGAGTGTATTGTATCCATATTGGGTGCAAGAGGAATTGCAGGATATATTGCTCCTAAAGTGTTTTCGAGGTATTTTGGTGCAATATCTCATAAATCTAATGTTTATAGTTATGAAATGATGGTATTAGAAATGATTAGAGGATGAAAGAATATAAATGTAAAACTTGATTGTTTTAGTGAAATATATTTTCCTCATTGGGTTTATAAACTTGTTGAATTAATTAGGAAAAAATGAAATGGACAAAGAATGGATGAGAAAGATGATAGTGGTAGGCTTATGTTGCATTCAAATTGACCTTAAAAATTGACCAACAATGAGTAAAGTGATGGAGATGCTAGAAGGAGGCATTGAGTCCTTGGAGGTACCTCCAAAATATTTTCTTACTTCCCCTTCAACATCTCCATCTCATCACTCAACTCAAACATGTTAATTTGGAACTTTGGGAGTAGTAGTAAATATATAATGAGGTTTAGTAGTGAAAAATTCAATCATGATTTCTTGTTTTGACTATGTGTTGTGTACTACCTTGTAATAGTTTGTATGATCATTTTGTTGTCTGAAGTATAATTTGCAACTTAAATTTCAGTGTTTCTATAGTCCCCCCCCCCCTTTTTTTTTTCCATTGTGATTAAACTTCTCTAGCGTTGTTAAGCTTGGCAACATATGTTGAGATGTTTGTAATATTGCATCCATCACTATGAATTTTTCTTTTTCTTTCCTTGACTTTTGTAAAATGTTGTTCAAAACTTGACTTAGTAGTACAACCTTTCTGGACATGCATATGATTTTCATGGGACAACTTAAGATCAAACCAAAGTTTTTGTTGCAGATAAATCATAAATATGAAGCAAATTTCAGTAAATATTACATAAGATAACTAATTTCTTTATTCAAATTAAGATGATAATTTCTAAAGCTTTATTTAAATTAATATGACAATTTCTAAAGCTAGTTAGCAAGGAACACACAAGAAAGATAACTTTCAGCAATTGGCAATTGTACCTGTGAAAAAATGCAAAAAAAAAAAAAAAAAAGGGAAGACTTTCGTGAAGTTTTTTTTTTTTTTTTTTACTCATGTCTTTCTCTTGGATTGGCTTTAATTCTGCTGTAGTTGAAGGACAAGAAGGTACAAATGAATGTGTGAAATTCTGCATCCATTAGATTTGAAATTTACAAAGTATTAGATATTAAAACAACTTGTTTGCCTTTTAAACCACAGATGAGATCATTATAAAACATGATTACTAGAACAAAATAAATTAACCAATTATTGTTTTAGTTCTCTTCTTCATTATAACTAAATGCATGCAGCATGTGGCTTGCAAAAGTTTTATTAAAAGGCTATTTTCGTGTATGTTTTATGTAGTTAAAGTAGTAATAGTGTGGGTTTAAGTAGTTAAAATAGTAATAGTGTTGGGGGTGGGGGAGGGGATTTGGTATAGTTGGTAATTCATAGTATGTTTCCTAGTTTGCTGAAACCGTTAACATTTTTTCACCGTTAGAAATAAAGACAAGGACGGATAGTTAAATTGTTTCAATTTTGATATCCAATGAGAAAACATTGTGAGAAAATAGAATGATAAACAATCAATTGATACTATAAGCAATTGAATAAAGTATATAACTATATCTACCCAATCTTATAATACCTCTTAATCTTGTCACTCAAAGGTGAAAAGTAATTGAGCTGATAGTAATTCGTGAAGTTGCAAGTGTCTCACTACTTGTTTTAAAGGAATCTGTTTTGCCATAACCCTTCAAGATTGAATTCTAGGTGTTTCATTGCAAATACATCTATTATATTGTATGCTCTTGTGTAGGATTTGTGGACAATTTTTTGCGAGCTTCTCAGACAACTTTGGATGCTATGTTTGATAATTCATATGGCTTTCCAAAACAAACTTAAAATATGTTTTGCAATTACAGAAGCATTTAATATTTTGATTACTGTTTTTAAAAATAGTTTTTTGTTCTTGAAAATAATGAATTATTTTTAAAATAAAAAAACTTGTTTGGTAATATTATTTTTAAAAATAATTTTGAAAATTTTATTCTAAAACCTTATTTTAAAAATAATTTTTAAAAATATCTCAAGACTGTTTTTAAAAACAAAAACACTTCCAAACACACTATTGGTTTCCCTAGTTTTCTTTTTGGATGTATTGAACTCAAATCTACTTGTTTTTTATGTGCAGTTTTATTTTATGGGGAAATGTATCATGAAAAGTTTGATTGTTAATTTATAAAATATTAATACCTATCACAATTTGAAGGCTAGGAAATGATGAAACTCAGGCCCCTCAACATCATCTGGGCTTTTCGTTTGCATCGTATGCCAAGTTGATCTTGCTTCAAGCGTGGGCATCTCAGTTCATGTTGGATCCACTTTCTTGACCCACTCAAAGCCATGGCCGGGTCCTTTTCTTTGTTCTGATTGCTGTGGTAAGAAGGATGCTATGGATGGAAAACGTCCCAGCAGAGTTACAGTGTCATAAGTTCTAAAATTTATTTTTATCTATTCTTTATGCCATCATTCATTTTATTTTTTGTCATCAGAAATTTTTGTAGGCCTATTAATTGTTTGTATCTCACTTTAAAGTAGCAACATATTTATACAATTATATGTAATATCCACGTTAACGTAAAATGAGCATTGAATTCAAAGTAGCAAAGGCTCTGGGAGAATTTGGCCTGAGTTTTGGGGCATCAGCAAATCTTGTAATGGAAGATTTGTTATTGAAGCTGGATGATCAGATCCTACCAGGTACTTTCTCTTGTATTGTTATGTGACATAATTCATGATACTCTTTGATAATTTTGCATCACTGCAAAATGCTGGCCCCAAATTCATGTAAAATGACTTGTATAACCATAGTTTATGGAAGTTTCACATCCCAACTTAAAGAGCAACTGGCATAGGAAATCATCTAGTAGAATCTTCCTACAAGCCTTACACACTATCTCTGCACAATTTTGTTTTTCTAAATTATAAAGATGACACTAGCTAAAAATGTTCTCAAAACAAATCTTGTAAATTTCTTTTTCCTCCCTTTTGTTATCAAAAAACATCTTAACAAAAATTCAATAGAGTTTCCTTCAGTTTCGATTTCCATATATTTGTTAGGGTCACAAGCCCTTAATAAAACCTATATTTACAATGGTTGACACAAGTATATTCTACAACAACTATGAACCCACACAATGTAGACTCAATAAAACATGTATTTGCAATAGTCGACACGTGTACTCTACAACTGTGAATTCACACAATGCAGACTCAACGCATACAATAACAACTACCAATTCATAATTTTTCAAACGCTATCTTCAATCTCCAACATAACAATCAACTAGGAGATGTGATAGAGATTGACAAGTATATCGTCTGGAAAATAAAATATATTTTAAAAAAAGAATGAATTTCATTAAAATTTTATGAGTGAATAATCTACTGAAAAATACAAACACTCAAAAATACATGTTCCAATGGCATTAGTAGATGTACCTAAGTACCGAAATCACCTTAATAATTAAATTCTATCTTTGATAAAATGATAACTTTCTTTCATGGTTTTTAAGAGATTTTAAAGAACACTTTATCAATTTGAAAGATACTCTTTATAAATAAAAAATTTGAGTTTCATTCCATATCTATAGTCGGACACAAAACTAACAAAAATCCATAGAATTTGTCTTTAAGTAGCAACACATTCACATTAGCCAATCCATAATTCATCAAATATAAGGATACCATTCAAATAATTGAAGAAGTCAATTTCACTAGATGCAACAAAACAAAATTTAAATCTATTATGAGAGTTGAAACTAAAAGAACATGCTTCCATATTTTTAAAATTTCCAATCACATACAATAAGGTACATGTCATGTGATTTCAAATATATCTATCAAGATGAAAAGTAGGTGAAATGCTTTATATTCCTTACATATACATGTATCATGAAAATACAAAGTCTCAGTATGCAATTAGGATTCAATGAGGAGTTTCTATAGACAACCTTGTTTAACAGTAATCAATCATCATTATTCATCTTATTCTTCCAACAATTATTCTCCCTTTATCCCTTCACCAATTTCATTTTTTAGTTTAATTCTATTCACAAGTATACTTGGAAGTTTTCTACGGAATTCCTCCAAGATATAGGTTTCAAATTTTCAAGAAAACTTAATACTAAATATTTTAGAAAATAATATGCATTGACCAAAAGAGAAATGAATTGTTTCCATTCAATTCATATATTCAATCATTTGGCAAAATAATTATGACTTTCATGTAGCACATTTGCCTAAAAGATTCGACAATCCATTATTGCAAAATGACAAGATTTTTAACACCTAATGCATGAACCATTCTTTGAAATATATAATGCAATACTATTTGCTACAACATGTGATTTTACTTTCAAATGTAATTAACTAAAATTCAAGTTAGTTCATAATTATATTGTCTTATAGTGTCCAAGTTCAAAATAGTAAATAAAATAGGTTTTTAAATAACAATCTAAAAAAAGATTAAGAGTCAACTATCCATACAGAGAACATCTGACAATCAAGTCAGTTCAATAAACTTAATAAGAATTTCTAAATCCATAGATAAATTTATTTATGATATAGCATATGTAAAGAGAAAGGGTGAATTATTCACTTATTGTCTCTCAGCTCATAGAGCTTAGTTTCGAAGCCTTCTGGTAGAGGCAATATTCAAAATCATCAAATCTCTCTTTTTGATTCCAAAATTGAAGCTGCAAATCCTTGGATTCCAAAGGCTAACAAGCCTAGATAAAAGAAACTTCTGGTTTATCATTCCAAAGTAATTAAAACTAACTAGAGCCAAATTGAAAGCTTGAAGTCAAGTTCAAAGCACTATTTTTTTTCCCTTCTAAATTAACTTGAAATGATTAAGATCTATCCAAACTAATCATAGTTCTTATCTAACATGGGTTTTTGTTTGACTACTAAACTTTATCTAAGCCTTTGCCACTTGCTTAACACTTATCCTACAATTAAAAGGCCATTATATGGACCACTAATTATATTAATTTGACCATAAAGCTGGCTGTATAAAACCATACCAGCCATAATAGTTTTAAACTCACAGATTTCCTTCAAAAGTTCCTAATTCATCCCCAAAAAAACGCAACAAGCCAAAATTTCATTTAATGCTATCCAAAACAATTCAACTTGTCCCAACATGACTCAGCCATGAGCTAGATTTGACGTAAAAATAGACTATGAATCTTGAGTATCATAAGTGTAAGATTGTCTCCTAAGATTTGATTTATATTCTCTTAATGGAAATTGCCCAATTAGCACTGCTTTTCTTAAATCCATTATTGTCAACCAACCAATTTTTTCTCTAACTCATAACAATTTGAATCTGATATAGTCTAATCAATCCTCACTAAAATTCATCAAAATACTAGCCTAGCTTAACTTCATTTTCATTTACTAAAATCCCAATCGACCAATTTTATTCCCAATTGCAACAATAATAATCTAATTAATTCTTACCAGATCCAGTTAATTTTCTATTCAAAACTAAATTGTTCATTACGATCCTCAAATCCTAAGCCCCAAATTTTCTATTTACGCTTCATCCATATTTCTAAGCTTAAAATCACGAGACTTAGATCTAAGTGTGGAAATTGACCTTGCTTTAACGAAGAAAGCTCTTAATGGAAGTCTTCCTTTCCCATATTAATCTAGTTCCAGTTTCACACTCATCGTTGAGGAGAAGACCGTTCACTGTAGATTCGGGTGGCCGACGGTGGATAAAGGTGCTCCTGGTGAGTTGATGATGGCGTCGGAGCTACGCAAAGAGATGCAGAGTCCAGTCGGTTCTGCAACTGCTTGCTTACGCCTTCAATGGCGAGCTGTCCAGGTTCCTACGCGCTACACATCGCAGATGTGCAACAAAGCTTTGGCGAGGCTTGGACGTTTGGTAGTTGGAGCAGGCATTGCTGAGGGAGAGGTCATCCGCAAGAGCAAAGCAGAGAGCTCAGGAGGCTTGGGAAAAAAAGGGACCGTGAGAGAAATAATGAAGAAGTGGGCCTCATCTTTTATGAGACAGAAGAACAAAAAGGGAAAGTTATCAACAATTAAAAAGAAAAAAAAAGGACTTTAACTTATTTAATTTTTAATTATTTGTTTTTGTTAGTTTAAAAAAAAACAAAACAAAATTGAGTTTGCTTGTGTAGTTGAGGCGAGTTTGGCTATATTTGATAAAATTAGCTGATAAGATAGCTGAAAGCTGAAAAATTAAATTTTAGCTGAAAGTTATTAATTGAAAGTTGAAATATTTTAAGCTAGTTTATTAAATTAGAAGTATTTGGTAAAAGTAGCTGATAAGCTAGTTAGTAAATGTAAAATGACATAAAAGGGTATATTTATATGATAAGAGAAAAAATAATTTTCTCTTTGAAATAAAAGATATTTATTTTTTATAATAATTTTCATATTTAATATTTGATGAATAAAATATTTTTTATTCTTATTATTTTATAATTATTAATGTA
>JANHAO010004413.1:0-24258 GCA_026873985.1 Saraca asoca | reverse complement strand
TGTCATTCCTTCCTCCTCTTCCTCTTGACCATCCTCCACAGCACTTCAAGAGTGGCATTGATTCCAGAACTCTACATCCTGTTGGCCGGAGTTTGGTTCCCGTACACAAACCATATTTCGACGTCAACAATACCTGAATATGAAGTATGCATTGATGAGTATGGCCTACGCACAATTATGTCTATGAAATAAAAGATTCAAAAAGGCAAGATTATTATGAAAAGGCCTAATGGGATGAGAATATTGTCAAATGAGAAAACCCAATCATGGTTGAGAAGGAGAAAAAGTGTCATGTAGAGCACTTTTTGAATCTTGACAGGGAACAAAGTGTTATGGGGGAAACCACTTAAATTTTGTACACCACACTAGAGAACATAGTGCCATAATTTACCTATTGAATCTTGATGGAAAGCAAAGTACCATAAGACACCTCTTGAATCCTAGTGTTGATTTGTGAAGAATGAAATATTAGTCCACTAGGAATTTTTTGATTATGGAATTGCTTATGTAAGTTTGTGAACATTGTATATGGAATTTGTCTAAGAGAGAATTAGCTTGTGTATGCGTGTGAATGTCCAATGAGCAAAAATAGGTTTATTCTTCCTTGCCTTCATTCTATACCTGTATAATGACTTTTTAAAACTAGTAACTACCTATATACACTTTAACAATTCATACAAGTTTTATATTACCCCCATCATGATCATTGGTGGATATGGTCTATCGAAATTAGCAACTAATTACCTTCAATAGCTCCTCTGATTGACTTTTACTATATTTATTTTAAATGATTGTCATAGTGACATGTATGGCTTAGTAGTAGTTAGATCATTGTTGAGTACATAAATTTAATCTTATAATTCAGTTCTTGTACTAATGTATGCATGGTCCCTTAGTTAATGCATATTAGAAAAAAAATTATGCATATTAATAACAACTAAAATAAGCTTAGTATTTTACAATAGAATTCCTTAAGATAAATCAATAAGCTGTAAATAAATAAAAGGGCTAGTAGACACTGGGATTAGCTGTTATCCACGTCGATCACTATTAGTGAAGATAGGGTTATGACAATAGGGTCATTGTGAACTTTCCAAAATAGTTAAACTCAATTATATAATCCAATTTACCATAACAACCTAACTTAGCAATGGTAAAAACACCACTATGTTGTGTTTTCAATCCTTCTTCTTGTTCCATTGTTCCAAAGTTAAACCTATTTGCATTATGAACACTAAATCACTCACCATGTGGGAGAGGGCCTCAAACAAAAAACTTTAAATCTATGGGGACTTGCTCATTATCATTGTTCAAAATCTATAAAATTTGGACAATTAACATATTAGTAAGCTGATATAACTTGAAGTTTATGACACTATTAGAAATTTTTTGTTTTCCCACAAATTTACACACAAATCTAAAACCGTATGTAAATCCATAAGAAAATTTGCAATGTTTGGGTTTAATTTTTTTTTTTTTATTTGAGGCAACCTTTCCCATGGTAACTCTATAGGAAATCACATAAATGATCTCCCACAGATTTAGCCATGTGAAATAGTTGCCTCTAAGTAAAAAATTTAAACAACCCATCTTTTTCCTTTCCTAACTATTACTTCTCTCCATCAACCACAACCATTTTTCTCCTAAACCACTCTCTCCTTCAAACCATTTTTCTTTAACTAACCATTACTTCCCTCCATTACCCACAACCATCCTTGTTTTGACCAGGTAACCCTCACCACTGATGACATCATTTCAACCTCTAACTGCTGCTCCTTGAGCCATCCACCTTCTTTTCTTCTACCTTTCTCTCTCTAACCCCAAGCTCTATTCATCACTTTCCGTCGTCAACTACCATTTCTGGCCACTTCCATCACTGTCCAACATCCTTCCAAGTAAGTGAGCCCCTTTTCTTCCTTCTTCATTCGATATTTTATTATTTTTCACACATTTTCTAACTTATGGCTCCTTTTTCTCTCGCTAGAAATTTTATTATAGTTGTTATTATGTGAAATTTGGTTTATTGTAGTTTTAGTTGTGAATATTTATATGTAAATGTGTGAAATTGGTTATTTTTGCAGATAAATTGAATTTGTGTATTATAGAAAGTTTGAATCTAGGAGTTATGGCTAATTTTGTGTGGTATTTGCTTCTAATGAACATAAAATTAACATTTAATGGAATATGGACATATGGCATCTCACAATTGTCATGTCGTCCTAGCTAACCTTTGCTAGCTAAGGACAATTATCAATGAATAGAATCAAAAGACCATTCTACCCTTCCAATCATATATAAATAGCCAAGTATGAATACAATAGATGATTATTGAACACTTTACTCACTTATTATAGAAATGCTTTCTAACTTAAGTTTCTGAGGAGTCTTGGTGGTCTTCACCGCCTAGACCTTGTTGCAGGTGTCTCCAACCACTGTGCTTAACTACCAAAGTGAAAGTGTAAATCATTTGGTGTTGTGTATGGTTTAATTAGCTACAAGAAATCTCTACTCTATTTCTAGCTTTAAAATTTGCATTCTTTGATGCTCATCATGTTATTAATGTCATTGATTTTGTTTATCATATTTATCCTTGTATATCCCTATCATTTGTGTTTCTCATAGTTTATTGATGATAATTATGTTATTTTTTTTTTGTAATTCAATTATTTGTATGGCTTAGATCCTACATTTGGATGTTCATCTATAAAGACAATTTTTTTGCTTTAGCTATTACAGATTTCTTCGATAGATCAAAGAAAAGTTTGATTTTGATCTTGATTTTCACATATTTGCTTCGAGAATATTCACATATGAGAAGAAAGTAGCACTAATAAGTTGCATAAAGTGATGAATCTATCTGATTTTGTTTTAACTTTCTCATCATAAAATCAAATGTTTGCTTATATTTCTCTAGCCTCAAAATTTTGTTTCAATTATGTTTGCTAATCTTACATGATGATAAATAAACTTTACACAATCTAAGTTTGATCATATTTCATGAGTACACTTGCTATTTTAGCATTTACTTTGATCATGGATCATCTGATTACTATTATATTTTTTGATACATTACAATAATTCTAGTTATTATAATGAGTACAAGACAATATTTGTTGACGGTGAAATTCGGTTGGTACAGGAGACTCGAACTTCAGCCAACGGGGAGGATTTCTGGGATCCAATACTGCCTTTGAAGTGTGGAAAGGAGAGGATCGAGGGGAAGAAGATGAAAAAGGGAAACAACACGTTTAACGTGGTTCGACCAAATCCAGGCGGTACCAGACCCTACGTCCACGGCGAAGATTTTATTGATGTAAAGTGATTTGCAGAGCTTCTGCTTACAAGATTATCCTTTTCCCCTCCTATTCCTTCTAACAATATAATCCTATTTATAGAGGAAGGAGGGATTGCATGTATTAATTACAAGCTACAGTTGTGTTACATCAAATAATAAATGAGAAAAGACAACAAAAGGGACTACAACCTAGCTATTGTAGAAAGTAGGCTGCTGAGTGATCCCCTTAGGCTGGCGGTGGATTTGTGCCTGCTGCTCGATGTTTCAAATAGAGAAGTCTGGCCTGGAGGCATCGCGGGTTCTGCTATAGCGAGCTAGGTGCCGCTGTAGCAAGAAGGTGATCTTGAGCAGAGTTGCTGGTCACTTGACGACCTGGTCTTATGATTTCCTCACTAGTCCGTCCCTCGCGGGGGAGGTTGTTTCGCAGGATGCATTCGAACCCTCTCACAGTGTTGTTGAAATGCGACGAGCGAGGCAGGTCTTGGTGCTCAGAATTACCTTGCTATTGCCACTCGCTGGAGCGTGGGACTTAGTCTTTGTTGTACTTGAGAGCTCGTCCTTGCGAGGCTAATTTTTGTATATAATAATATTCATTTTGAGAACTTTATAATTGGCCTTTTATAGCTTGTTCAAATTTTTTATAAGTAGAAACTTCCATTTTCAAATTTCCAAAATTTGACCAACTTGTGGTCAACATGCAACATGACGATGATCAGCACTCTACACCCAGATTTGAAGTTGGAGACAACTATAGTTTGATGAACTAACAGTCCACCCATCTCTATCATTATAGGCATCACTAACATCACCATTTCCATCAGAACCATGAGGCAAAGATGCTTCAAGGAAAAATCCCTATTTAAGAGTAGAGCTCGATCGAATGTGACAAGGACTTTAGTGGGAACATAAACATCATCAACATGATGATCAACGTGATTGTTATCATGATAATGATAATTTTCATGATCAACATGATGATGGAAACTATTACAACTATGACTCTATTGCCAATTCAAAGAATTTGAACATGAAAATATATGAAGTTCATAAACTGATGGTCAAGGTTCATGAAAATGGAGTAGGGGGTGAATCGTTCAAATTATCACGGTAATCATGACCACCACTATCAAGATGAACAAGAAAACCTACATTAGCAAAGAAAATGTTGAGGTGAACTATTCAAATTATCAACAAAATCTCTTTAATGCATTTGGTATAACTAGGCATCTACTCTAATGCTTCGTTAAAGGGAATGTTGTGCTATTTCTTGAAAACCTATAAAAATTGAGAAGTGCTTATCCATTTTATGCTTTTGAAATATTTGTGGAATAAAGGTGGTGGATTATAAGGCTTTTGTTCAAAATGCTTTGGCAATATGAGCCTTTCTTGAGTTGTTGCCACATTTGTATCCATAGAATCTTGTTCTACACTTTTCTCCCTTTGAGTCTCTTTTGTAGTAACCATAAGTTTAGGAAGTTCTTTTCCCCTTCTCAATGTTATTTCTTTGTAATTTTCCTTCCTTTCTCTGTTGGGGTTCTTTTTAGTGTTGCTTGACAGAAACCCAATTGGTGATTTTATAGTGCACTAGCTAATTGCCCCATATGTACCTTCAAGTTACGAATGGAAGGTGTTTGACTCTGAATAATGGTGTCAGTCTTTGCCATATACTATGCAAACATGTGTTCCAAGAATGGTTTCTTCTCTGATGTGGACATTGGTTGAGAAAATCTTAGTAGATAGATAGGTGGTTTGAATGAAGATGCAACTCCTAAATTATTATTCCAAGAAAAATTTGGATGATTCTTTCACCCTTGATTATAGAAATTTGAGTGTAGGTTATTTTGTTGCCTATTGTAGTTAGCAACAAATTGAACTAACTCACCATTAATGGGGCACTTTTCATGAACATGATTTCCCCCCCCCCCCCACAAATTTCATAGATCACCAAAGAACTTTGAATTGAATGGACCTCCACAATGTCAAGCTTCTTAGCCACACATCAACTTAAGTAGATAATGCCAAAATCACATCAAGCTTATGAATTCCAACTACCATTCTGGTGTTAATCTCTCTAAAGGCCATTGATACCTATCAGTAGGCATTTCATCCAATAGATTATATGCCTTATTAATTGACTTCCCCATAACAGCACCTCTTACTACAACATCAATTATCATTCGAGTTGGGCCCACCAAACCATTATAAAATGTTTGAACTTGAAGATATTCTGGTAGCCCATGATGTGGACATCTTCTGAGTAGGTCTTTGTACCTTTCCCATGCTTTGTAAAGTGATTCAAAATCATGTTGCACAAAAGAAGTAATATCATTCCTCATTTTTGTAGTTTTAGAAGGTGGGATGAACTTGGCTAAAAACTTTTGAGCTAAGTCATCTTAGCTAGTGATTGATTCAAAAAAAGATAGCTCAACCAACTTTTCACTTTGTCTCTAAGTGAGAATGGAAATAGTTGTAGCCTAATAGCATCATCTAAGACTCCATTGTGTTTGAAAGTATCACATATCTTCAAAAAGCTAAAGACATGAACATTGAGATCATCATTGGGTAGTCCTCTGAACTAAATTGAAGTCTAAATCATTTGAGTGATTGTAGACTTGATTTCAAAATTATTAGCTTAGATGGCTAGTCTCCTAATACTTGAATGGATGCCATCAACTAAATGTATAACATACTCTCTCAAACTTTTCTATGCTTTAGCTCCATTTGGATTTGCGATGGATGAGAACCAAATTTACCTTTCTCTTTTCTCTCCTAATAGTCAGCAATATTCTCTCAATTTCTTGATCCAATGGCACTAGCTCCTTATTTCCTTATCTAGTTTGCATGAAATTTAGAGATATTGTAGTTCCCGAAAAAAAATTCAAAGTAAAATCAAAATTAATTGGTATTAATATTAAAAATATCATAAAACAATTTCCAGCACTCAAAACTTGTGATTTTTATCAATCAACACAATTGTGCAAGCACATATACATGGTCAACAAGTAATACAGTGAAAATAATTTTAAAGGTTGAATGCCATAGAGAATTGATCTAATCCTATGAAGTGCTAAAGTTGTCTTAAATTAATTTTATTTGAAAATAATTAAAAACAAAAATTTAACAAATATAAAATCAAATCATAAAAATTCAACATAACAAGAATTATAATTTATAAGAATCAAGAAAGAATGCTAAGGCCTGTAACTTTATCTATTTTCAAGGAATTAAAACTACTACTTCCTATTAATCATCATCAAATCTTATAGTCAATCAATACTCGATTACACAAATTATCCTCTTTTGATAAACAAAAATTATATTCTATTAAATCAAAACACTACATTCCTATGTGATTTATAATTTACAAGAACTCATTAAACAAAAGTATTATCAAGATTTATATGCAACATAGATATATTTTTATTCTATATTAAACAAACATAACTTAATTACGAGTATATGATTCAAACTTTATTTTTCAAAAATCATTTACATTAGCTCATTAATCTTAAAAATTGTTGGTCAAACAGCTCAAAGACAAATTAATTTATAATAGATAAATAATAATAAATAATGAATAATAATACAAAGTTTCAAAATTTATTCCATCAAAACAATATCCATTACAAAATTAAAAAGTATCGCTATCATAAAAAAAGGGAGAATGTAATAAACATCAAAGAAATAATGTTAAGGAAATTCCAAGCATAGAAAAGAACCCCAAAACGTAGAGGAATAACTCTTCCCATAGGACGCCTCTCTTCTTCGATGTCAAGCCACCTCTGGACGGCAATCCATCTCCTGATCACTGTGCGGTGTGCTCCTCTGCCCCTTTATTAACTGTAGGGCGAAGAGCCCTTTTCAAACAAAGGGCCAAATGGCCCCTTTCTACGAAACGAGTGGCTGATTGGCCCTTAAAAAAAAATCGAAGGGCTGATTAGCCCCTCTTACAAAACGCAAGTTGCGTTTTACGTTTTTTAAACACAAGTCATTTTATCTTTTTTTTCAATTCAAATACTCCGACTTTAAATTCCACTCTTACTATTTTACTTTTTTAAGAACTGTCATGCATCTGACCTTTGTTTTTCTAATGAACTTTCAACATTTTCTTTCTTATAAAATAATTTAAATAATTAATTGTAATAATAAATTAATAAAATGAAAATATGTCAATAAATTATTTAAACAAATACATAAAAGGATATAATATTATGAACTTATCACACACACATTTTCAAAATTTTCCAATAAAATCAACATAAAGACTCAAGAAAAATCCTTCATTTCTTCCGGCATCATCTTCATTCTAAGATTCTCATTATTCTTGCTTCGAGTTTCAAATCCACTATCTCAATTGTTCAGCTACCAATTTAAATTTCAAGTTGTTTCAAATCTGTTATACTCTTCGCACCTTAAAAGAGGATCCTGATAAGTGTCAAAGGTTTTCTGCCGATGGATTTGTACTCTATCAACGACACAATCAATGTTAAGATGCTTTTGACTTAGAAACGATCAAATCCGGTCAATTGAAGTTCAGAACTTCAAACTGCAGATTGAATCTAAAAGGAGAAAGAGAGAGACGAAGAACAAGGAGATACCAGAAATTTTTAACGTGGTTCGGCTAAAGTTAATTTGACCCCTACATCCATGGCTTTTATTATCTTTGCTGAATGTTTTGTATCTGACGATCAATCGTGTATCTATTGTGTATCCCTTGTACAATGATTTTAACCCCTATTTATAGTAGTTGGGATGTTAACAGTTTGAATGTAATTCAAGTATAAGATAAGTATCATGGCTTGATTAGGATTACATGACGGATAAGGATTGATGATTGTAATGGATTCCCATTAAGATAGGACACTGAATAGATTTCCCTGCATTGATGGTTGGAGATGCAAGCTTTGATCTGTGAGCTGAGCCTTGCTCTCAATGACTTGAGGTTGCTGCTTTGAATCGTATTGACCAGTGACCTAAGCTCATGTCTGGCAACCTGATGCCTTAGTCCAACGACCTCAATCCTGGATGAACTGGGCCCTTATCAGCTAAGTCTGTTCATTGGGCTTTTACCAATTTGTGTAGTACCAAAAATTACGCACAACATTAGCCCCCTAGCTCTCAGTGCGTTTGGTGGATTGAGAGCTATAGTTTGCTAGTAAAAGCTATCAACCACGATCTACTATGCCATAGTTTGAACTTTTGTCCCATCATTTCATTTGCGCCAACTCATGCCATCATTACCATGTTCAATGTGTACATTTCCCATAGCCATCATTGTGGCAGTGACAAAGCCTTGCTATTCACTGGACCGTTGGATTAAGGGCAGTTAATCAATCTCCAAATCTATCGATGAAGCCAAACAAGTCATATAAGGTGTGAAAAAACCTTTTTTTCCTATTTCTTAGAATGACTTGATGAGCCCATTAGTTGACCCCCCCCCCCATGTTTTTGATAGTCTGGGTCTTTGATGTGGTACTATAAGGTGTGCATGGCCTACTGCATAGGAAGTTCCCATGGGTAATTCCTTTTTAAGGATCTTGGAAAGTTTTATACAGATCTTAGATTATTCCTTCATGGTGATGCTAGTGAGTTTAGTTCTTTCACCTTGATTCTTTCACCTCCTCAGGAGGGGAATAAGGAGAAGTTTGAGAGCAACTTGACTGATGACCAAATGAAGGACAACTTGATTGTCATATATGTCGATCCTTCAACCATACGAGTTCAGCTATAAAGGGCCAGTCTTCTTCGTAGGCTATGATACTTGTATGCTTATTTTGATCTTGTATTATTGTACCTCCATATGTACATTCACCTCGTTAAATGAGATTTTTAATGAATTTTTCATAATTTTCTTACTTTTCCAAATAGGCTAAGCTGGGTGCTCAATAGGTTGCAGATAATAACATGTAGGTTGACATGAATGAGTTCCTATAAACCATGACTTAACAATCATTAGTTAAAGTGGATGTCTAGTAGGTTAATCGACCTCATTTAGCACACCAGTAACTTTATCATTATTAAGATGAATGTTTAAGTAGGTCATATAAATGCAATGCTGAGTAGTAGGTCATATGTATATAGTGCCAAGTTGTAAGTCACATATAATGGCAAGTACTAGGTCACATGCGGTGCCAAGTAGTAAGTCACATGAATGCAGTGCCAAGTAATAAGTTGCATGAATGTGGTGTCAAGTAGTAGGTCACATTAATGTGCCTTAGCTAGCAATATGGTTGCCCAGTAGGTCACGCCATAGCAATCGTGTTGCTCAATAGGTCATGCCACAACAATTGTTTTGCTCAGTAGGTTGCACGAGAGCTAATCGTGCCTCAACAATCATGTTGCTCATTAGGTCATGCTACAACAATCGTGTTACTCAGTAGGTCATGCCATAGTAATCGTGTTGCTTAGTGGGTCATATGAGAGCCAATCGTGCTTCAGTTATCGTGTTGCTCTGTAGGTTGCGCCATAGCATTCTTGTTGCTCAGTAGGATATGCTATAGCAATTATGTTGCTTAGTAGGTCACGCCATAGCAATTGTGTTGCTCAGTAGGTCACGCCACAACAATTGTGTTACTCAATGGGTCGTGCCACAGTAATCATGTTACTCAGTGGGTCGCGTCACAACAAGCATGTTGCTCAGTAGGCACAAGTCTTGGCTCTTAGCTCTTTTAATCAAGATTAAAAGGTCAAGCTAAAATTTATCGAAAATATGGATGCAAATGTTCTGCATTCCAAACTTATGGAACTTCAGTTCCATTTGTTTAAACAACAAGCTCCGTTCCCAAGTCTTCTTTGATGATATGTGCCTCCCAGTTTAGACCTAGTGTCCCATTATTGGCCTTGTGAGCATCGGAGAGGATAAGGCGCAACATAAGATCATTGATTTTGTAGTGTCAAACTCAAACCTTCTTATATAATACTTTGCTAAAAATTCATTCACAAATTAGTAAACACAAATATAAGATTTTAAGGAAAAACTTGGTGCTCGTATTAATTTCCTAATAATATTGTAGGATTAGAAGGGCAAGCTTATCTTGGTTTTCTTTGCAACCTTATTATTGGAGTCATCATTTTGAACCTCCTCATCATTCTCCTCTTTTTGGAGCTATTTGCTTCATCCTTCATATTAGACTTCTTTAGGCCAAAGGTCTCCTCCCACCTGATTTTTTGGGCGAGAGTGATCACAAATACAATAGCCAAATGTCGTGTCCTTTCTTCCAAAGACTCGACCCCTGCAATCTGTAACATTGAACCCACCACATCCATAAGTTTCCTCCTCAAGAACCTAGGCTTAGTCCTAGCCAATCAATAATTCAAAGGTTTCTTGAGTTGTTGCTTCTCGCACCTAAAGCCTCAATTCTCTCATCTGAACTCCTAGATAACCCTAAACATTGCAAGAACATTGAGTGCAGTGTGCTCAATTATGGAACTAGGGTTTCACCAATATAATAAGCCAATTGAGTGAAAATCAACAAAGCCAGCTCTTAAAGCTTCAAAGTATCAGATGTCACACACTGAAACATAAATGGCAATAGCTCCGGCCACCCACCATCAGCTAAAATCCCTGAAGGAAGCTCTGACACCATATCACACAACTTCTTAGCAATAGATTTCACTTCCTCACTATAAAGACAACTGAGAAGAACTGCTTTAAGTTCAGACTAAATAGCAGGAGTGAGTTGCAGCCATATATATGACTCATCATGCGAGAGTTACCATCGGAGTAAAATTGTGGAGATAGTCCAAGCTTTAGGGTGAGGAGACAATTATAGAAGGTGAACAAGTTTAAAAGAGTGTGCTGGGGTGATTTTACTTGCAGAGGTTGAATAGAGACTCAGCTTGAGAGCATTGGTCATTGGTAAGAGACATCAAATTGACTGGAATCAGGACCGAGAATGAGAGCGGGTTAGAGCTAAATTGGATCAGTCGCCATAGTTTGGGCTTCCTGGCTATGGTGGTGTGGTTGCTAAACGAAGAAGGAGGGAAAGAAGGGCCATCATGATTCATCTGCATACAAATGATGATTAGGCTCATGCAAGTGTAATGTTCATAATACCATTGCCATGGCTATTTTCCATCCTTTTTCATGGCCTCGAAAGGTAAGAACTTTATGTCTCTTTGAACCTTAACATCATCAAACCGACAAGTCGTTCAGAAGTATCACTATTGAATGAGACTGATGAAAGGGTTATTATGCTACCTTGATCGTTAGCTATAATGTTAATGTGGTATCCTTTCATCACACCCACACATGAATATGTTATTCCCAGAACAATACCAACCACAGTCCTAGAGGAACCATCCTTTGCTAACCCTAATGAAAATATTGAAGCTAAAGAGAGAAATAGAATCAAGAAGGCTAAAGCCTTGACGACTGTCCCTATCAAAGTCTTTCTTATGGTTTTCACTAGAAAAGAATTATGGTTTCTCATTGGATAAATGTGATCGTCAGGCTGGTCAACTGTAGCATCTGAACTCTTAGTGATTTTTCCTCTAGCCATCATGATCAGAAAATCAAGGAGAATGTAGTTTATGGCCCTCTTTCTAGTGCCAAAGTATTGACGATTGAATCTGATCAACCCAAGTTTAGAACTCCAAACTACAGATTGAATGTGAAAAGAGAAAGAGAAAAAGGAAGAACAAAGAGACACCAGAAGTTTTTAACATGGTTTAGCTAAAGTTAGTTTGACCTCTGCATCCACAGCTTTTATTACTCTTTGCTAAATGTTTTATATCTAATGATCAATCATGTATCTATTGTATGTCCCTTGTACAATGATTTTAACCTCTATTTATAGTAGTTAGGGTATTATAATTTGAATGTAATTCAAATATCGAATAAGTGTCATGACTTGATTAGAATTATATGATGGATGAGGATTGATAGTTATAATGGATTCCCATTAAGATAGGAAACTAAATAGATTTCCCTGAATTGATGGTTGGAGATGCATGCTTCGATCTACGAGTTGAGCCTTGCTCTCAACAACCTGAGGTTGTTGCTTTGACTCATATTGACCAATGACCTGAGCTTGTATCTAGTGACCTAATGCCTTGGTCCAATGATCTCAATCCTAGATGAGCTAGGTCCTTATTAACTGAGTCTGTTTATTAGGCTTTTACCAACCCATTTATGCGATATCAAAAATTACCCACAATGGAAACAATAAAAAAATTAAACACAAAAGATCTTTGCATTGTGATTTTTTTAGTTTTCTTGTCCTCACTCTAAAGCTCACATATGAAGGCCAACTAAAACATAGAAATTATGAAATTGAGTTGCATGAATAATTTTGTTAGCATATGATTTTTTTTTCTCAAGAATAAATGGAGTTGCAGAGGACCGCCCCCTAATTTAATTTTGCTTTTATAGAAGTTTGGAATCAATATATGTTAACAAGAAAGCAAAATGCTTTGGTGTAGTCATTCACTACTCCACCTCTTGCATAGTCTCTCATGGCTTACCTGAAAGTTCAATTTTAATGTACTAGATGTGGACAAAAATGGCTTTGTTAGTTTAGAAATGATGAGAGAGGTGTTAGAGTTTAATTCAAATTGGGTTTGTTATTTTTTGGTTAAAGTTACATTCAAATTAAGATTTTTTTTTTTTGCTTGAAAAGTCAAAGGAGGAGATAAATTAGAAGTCAAGAATGGTGAAGTTAAAACAGTAAGGAAAATGTATGGGACGTAGGTATCAAGTTCTAAATGGAACCTAGAGTAGAGAAAAATTGGAGAAGAATAACCAGCCAAGGTCGTTTGAGGAAGAATAAGAGAAAAGGTAATTACATGCATTAGCTACATTATTGTCTTATATCATTTCTTTCACTTGCTATCACTATTTCTGCAAATTTTTCAATTTGCTTCAATTTTCTAGTATTATTTCAAGTTGACTTACTTTGAGAATTTCTTATAATTTTGATTACTATAGTTACCTTATTTTATATATATGTGTGTTATGGATCAATTGATATTGATATAAGAGTTGGAATACTTGCACCGATTAATAACTTTTTATAAAAAATTTTATTTAATCATCAATTTTCATGTAATTATCATATTTACCTTGTATACAAAATTTGAGAAAATTTGAATAATAATAAATAAGCAATCACGTAGTTGAAATATACTTATATTTAAAAAAGCATATTTTAGGTCAATTTTAGTATCTATATAATAAATATATTGAATTTAGCGGCAGATTTTGTGAAAACTTTTTCTATAAAAAGTTAGTAATAGTACAAGTATACTTTTTGGTTGATTTTATGCTAAATTGGATACTTGTGGTTGATTTCTTGATTTAGTCAGTTTTAGAGCTTAGCTGAACTAATTTCATAATTTGATACTATTTCAAGTTTTTGGGTGTATTTATAGTTTCGGATTTTAAGTTTTGGTGATTCTTATATCTTTGAAAAGCTAAGAGAAAGATCTACCATTGTTATGCATATTCACAAACCTAGTTTAGCCATTTAGAGAGTCAAATTCAGCCTAGAAACCAAAATAAAGTGTTGTCTTGCTGACCCAAAACCAGTCTTGGGACTTGACCATATTTAAAGCTCCATACCTCAATTCGACGCATATCCAATCCCATTGGATAGTCAAGACCCACCTTCACAACTTTTATGAAAGGCTCAAAGTCAAACTGCACCATTTTTATTAAGTTTCAGGGCTGTGAATCTAAGTGACGAATTTTGTTATGGGCTGGATTGCTCTATAAAGCTATTTCAATTTTTAGCCCACAAGTTGTCCTAAAAATCAAATTTTTTAGTAAGGTCAAGGGCCATTAGATTGCTAAGATACGGAATTGCAACTTCTATGAAGAGATCCATGTCTAGTTATGCCTCCTTCCAGCCCAAGTAGAGAAAGGAATAAGCTTATAGAAAAACCTAGTTGAGACTTTAGTGATTCATTCTTTACATTCTTTTCTTTTTCTCTACTTTTATAGGAAGGATGAGCTCTCCTAGGGTAAGAACACCCACCCTTTTAGTTCTGGATAGTTCAGCTTATTATCTTTGCTAATTTGGATAGCCATTAAATTTACGACAAAGATACTAAGATGAACTACTCTAGCACATAGTAGAATAAGTCTAGGTCAATCCACAGGAATTGGTGATTAATTCAGTGTTGGAAAGTAAAAGACATGGAGAAAATTGACTATCTAAACATAATGTAGGAATAGACAATTGGCAACAACATAAACAAATAGATTCAATTGTTAAAAAGGAAACTTAAGCAGGAAAAATTCAATCCAAAGGACTCTTACATTCAGTTTAGTAATTGATCATAGACACAAAAGTTTTATTCCCTATTTGACTACAAAGCCAAGAATTAAATTAAGCCTAGCACCTAAACTAATTCTTACTAATTTCCCTCTAATTTCATTAACTGAGCTTAGCACTGAAAATAATCCTTATTGCTAAATTGATCAAAGCTCAACACCTTAATTAACTTATCAATAACATTAAGAACCAGAAAAGATTAAGACTGATTAACAAACTCTCCCAGTAGGAAATTCATCAATCACCCTATTTTTTTCTAGAATAATTGACTAGCACCAGTGTATAATCAAAAACTTTATTACTACTCAAGTCAAATAGTCATAAACAACTTTGATTACAAAAGCTTAGCTAGCAATAAATTACAATGAATAATTAATTAATACACCCTATTAATCAATCATCCAAAGAAATTAAGTCCATTAAATTAAAAAAACAAGGAAAACAAATTGTGAATAAACCAACAATAGAAATAACTCTCATAATTAACAAGAGAATTGAAATAGAATTTTCCTTAGATTAAATGAAAGGTTTAGCTACACATGATAAGAGTATTACAACAAAAATAAAGGAAAAAAGAGAAAACTTGAAAGAGGCTAGTGTTCTTGCCCTAGGAGAGCTCCTCCTTCTTACAAATATTAGAGAAAAAGAAAAGAATGTAAAAAATGAATCACTAAAGTCTCAGCTAAGTTTTTCAATGAGCTCACTCCTCCCTCTACTTGGGTTGCTAAACTGGGCTAGAAGGAGGCACAATTAGACTTGCATATCTTCATCGAAGTTGCAATTCTATTTCTTAACAATCAAATGGCCTTAATTTTGCTAAAAAATTCAATTTCTAGCTCAACTTGTGGGCTAAAAATTAAAACTTTTTTACAAAGCAATCCAACCCATGACTGAATTCATCACTTGGATTCATAACCCTAAAACATAAACAAAACGATGCAGTTTCAATTTGAATCCTTTATGAAAATTGTGGAGGTAGATCTTAGCTATCCAATGAAATTAAGTTTGCATCGGATTAAGCTTTAGAGCTCCAAATATGGTCAAAATATCGAAATTGATTCTAGGTCAGTGGGTTAACACTCTATTTTGAATTCTAGGTTGAATTTGACCCTATAAACAACTAAATTAGGTTTGAAACTCTTCATAACATCTATAAAGCTTCCTCTTAGATTTCTAAAGAAATAAGAATCGCCCTAAACTAAAGTCCAAAACTCGAAATACATCTAAAAATCTGAAATAGTGTCAAATTATCGAATTAATTAAATTTAACTCTAAAACTGACTAAATTAAGAAACCAATCACAAGTATCCAGTTTAGCACAAAATTATGATAAAAGACTAAGTAGAGAAGGAATATAAAATATGTATAAATTATACTCATTAATATATATATATATATATATATACATTTATAATTTTCTACCCAGATACTAATGAAAAATAGGTCTTAAGCAAAGAAAGAAAACTATAGGTATCATCTCATTAGATTTCAGTACCATCACCAATAAGAAAAGAAAAATACAAAATTTTGTTGAGTTGAGTTTTTGAAAATGAAATAAAAAGAAACATGTCTTCTAAATATAATTGTTTCTCATTTTATTGTACTTTGGAGAGTTCTAGGTCCAACAATTGTATGTCATACAACAGACGACGTGATAACATCTGATCAGCAATTGCTCTAGGGTTGAATTACAACCATTAATAGGTAACCTCTCTAACAAGTTTTGGATAATTGCAAATAAGCCCTCACATATAAAACAAATGAGTGGCATCAATCACCATTAGGAATTCAAAAAGAAAGTGGAAACAAAAATTAGGGATTAAGCTAGGATTGATCCGGAGGAGCTTTACATTGCTTGAGAGCGAACTCCAGAGTAGAAAAGTCATCGTGAACAAAACAAGGTTAGCATTTTTTCATGTAAGTGATGTATCAGTTTGATAACTGACCATGATTCTTCTTCTAATTTTCATTGTTCATATCGTTGTGTAATTGAGTTTGTTGTATAGTACTTGATCAAAATCCTTCCCTTATGTGATATGCTTAGTTCATTGTTTATACTTGAATATAGGTAACTGAGGGTGTGACAGTGAACATGAATTGAGGGATGTGTATGTTTTATTCACACAATTGTAAAAATGATCAAGCAAGTGCATAAAAAAATTGATATCAATATGGGTTTATCTACTTCATTTGTTCTTAGAAAATTTTAACTTTTTCCAAAGAAAAAAAAATTAGTTTGCTTTGTAGTGAAATCTAAAACTAAACATATGTTATCACTATGGATTAACTAGCCTATCATATGAAGGAATAAGATTCATGAGAAATTTTTTTTTTACATTCTTCCTAATTTCAACTAGGAAACAGGGATATGGAAAAAAAATGCACTTTTCGCTAGACCCTAAGAAATAAAAGAACAAAGAAGGTAATAAGAATTTAAAGAAAAATAATTCCTTCTTTGCTTTTCTCTCACAAAAGATAAAATTCAGGGAAAATAGAAAAAATATGTTCTCCTTTGAAGATCTGAGAGGAAATCTGGGATTAAAGGATAAAAACTTAATGTAGAAATTTTTCTTAGTCAATCTTGTCACTATAAATATTGGCATTTTCTTCCCATATTCTCTTATTTCTTTTGTTACAAGAGTTGTACTGCACTTTTTTGCCTATCTCCTCTCATTGATTCATTGAGTGTGGGTGAAACCAAACAAAATTTCCAAGAAAATATTTACACGTAAGAAAGAGATGATGGGTTTTGTGTGTAAATGATGAGTTTATTATGAAGAATAATCAAATAACAATGGAAAGTTAAATCATAGCTTGGTAGATTTTGATAGTAATGGCACCATGAATTAGCATAAAGCATAAAGGTATTAGTCCAACAGTATTGTATTTAGTAGGATTACTAGTTCATTCAATTTACAATATCTCTCAAAACACACTTATAAGGAATGTGCAAGAAATAGATGAGGAAACAAAGACTTGTAGGGCTAGACTCTTGTGGTGGAACTATTAGATTTAAAGAAAACTAACGTTTTAACTGTGGTTCACCTATCAAAGGGTTTAGGTCTATTTTTTTGTAAAGTTTTGAGTATCAATTATATTATGGAGTGAAGATTTAGTTTGTGTTTCATGCAACATTGGTCAAGGTCATTTGGTTTGACTGGTGCTTAATTTCAATTAAGCTTGAGCTCATTTACATTGAATCTATCAAATGATGAAAAACTAGAGTAATGTATCCCAAATTCAAGGGCATATGAGTGTTATGTGAGACAAACCATTGGATTTAAAAGAAAAAAATATCAGTTTCAATGTAATCTAAAGATTAAGGTTGTAAAGTATAGCATTTTAAAGTTTGTGTTTCAATTATGTTGTTTAATAAAAGTTGAAGGGGTAGTATATTTCTTTCTTTGGAGTTTACAGGCACTTGATTAATTTGTTCTCTTATATGAATTTCTTATGGATTCCCTATGGAATTTCGTATAGTGTATCCATGATTAAAAAAAGCAAAAATATGTAGGTTTTTTGTTTCATTGTTACAAGTAGTATTTGGTATCAAGATAGGGAGTTCTATGGTCCAATGAGGGTATGCCATACAACAGAGAATGTGACAACATCTGATCAATAGTTGTCATAAGGTTGAATGACAACCATTGATAGCTATTGAGCAAGTAACCTCCTCATCTAGTTATGGATAATTGCAAGGAAGGCCTATTAGATTTGCAAAATAGCCCTAACTTATGAAGCACGTGAGTGAATCTTCACCATTAGTAATTCAAATATAAACAGCAAAGGGGAATTAGTTTGTGGGAGCTCTAAATCGAAGGTGATTGACTTTAGATAAGAGTGGAGGGTAGAGTTGAAGAGCTAGGGCAAACAAAACAAGGTGAGTAGTTTTTTCATGTTTGTGATGTATGAGTTCAATAACTATCCATGATTCTTCATCTGAGTTTCATCGTTCATATTCTCTTTGTAATTGAGTTTCCTATATAATTGGTGATCGAAATTCTTTCCTTATGTGTTTTGATTTTTTCATTGTTTGAACTCGATTGTAGCTAAGTAAGGGTGTGATAGTGAACAAGAATTGCAAGATGTCTACGTTTTAGTGAATGATTGTAAAATTATCAATGAAATGCTTAAACAAATCAAATGTAGTGAAGAGTTATGTAAAAATATGAGGAAAATACATATTACCTCCTCAAAGTTTTATCAAGTAACACAGTCAGTACATAAACTTTAAAATGCTACACTTTATCCCTCACTATTTGGATTATAGTGAAATCAAACATCCTCCATGTGCTCCATCCGGTCAATTTTCTCCACAATTCTGTTCATTCATCTCAGCATGGTAAATACTAAAATTAGTATGCTTCAAATAAATTTATTGTCTTGACTTTAAGAATCTTGACCTACTAAAAGAAACTAAAGCAAATAAAAATAAATAAATAAATAAATAAACAGTTTCTCTAAAGATAAGTCTTGCAGTTGCATACAAGTAAAACTAAAATGAGGTGGGATGCTTTATTAGCCTAGAACTTTAATATGGAATTAGTATGAAGGCAAAGAGGATTATGAAAATAAAATGCATACACAAAGCGTTTTCTTCATATCTTATTGTAAAATATCGTTCATAATTTCATGGAACAAGTTTCCACTAGTAGTTAAACAAAATCACAAGATGGTACATTGTTGCTTTTCAGTCGGCTTCATTTCTTGAATTTTCTATGATTTAGTGCATTTTATGAGGTTTTTGATCCTCCATTTGTGTTTCCTCTTTGTTTAGATGGCAAAAAGATACAATAGATAGACTGTTAGCTCAGGAATTCATTATATGTGTAAAGCTAATCTACATGAGTATATCATGAGTGGCAAACAAAAATAAGGATCATCTCTTTTACAATAGCCTTTCTAATGTATTATATCTGATGTAAAATGCAGAGACATCCTTTCATCAATATGTATGAAGACTTGCATGTGGATCTTTCAGCTTATTTTGCTAATGCGAGATCTCCACTTGCAACCTTATAACTTTGTATTAAGTCAATGCAATATTTAGGAGGATATCTATCCTGGGGGTGTTTTTGATATGTTGTGTTATTTTTAATACTTTTGTAAATGACAAGGCACTCTTGGAGACCTATATATCCAAGGCGGTAGCACCCTTATCAGTCCAATTCGGGATTATGCTTTGTCATGTCTCTGATCACTCTCTATAATTTCCTTCTTTACTAGTCAAGGCAAATTATGTACAAGATTAATTTGAGTTCACCAAGATTCTAAGTTAGAGCTACCTTCTTTTATTCTATTTTTTTTAATATTTGTCTGAATTATTCACATTACTCATGGTGGATGGAACAAAATTCCTATCCGTATTTTAAGTGACAATATTTGAAATGATTATAATAATTGTTTGTTCACACAATCCCTGATGAGCATTTATGGTTTATTGAGCTTGGTTGATCAATTTTCTGCTAGTCTCGGGTTAAATTGGGTCTCCTTCCAATGTGTATCAGAGAGAGAGATATTAATGTTTTACTTCTCACCAATGTTGAAGCAGTGGCTGTTGTCTGTGCCAAATAACAATTTGTTGCTTCACAACTAAAATTATGACAATATTTCTGCCTCTCTACTTTGTTTTCTATTACTTCTTTAGATGATATAATCGGTTTTTTAGGAAAATTTCAAATCATTACTTTTGAGGAGTTCATTTCCATTGCTTTGGATGCACCCAAAGTTGTTGGGATATATCTATAGAGATCAAGAATCTAGTTTTTATCAATCAGCGAGTGAGTATTTCCTCCTAGAAGCAACAAATGATTGGTTACTCTATAAGACAGAATTATAAGTTTCTCCTTCGTACAACAAAAGCGTATTTAAAGCTAATGATTAATATTGGAAGGTGAGATAATATCGTTGAAAGTTCCAGAGAACATGAATTGCTAACAAACATGCTTTTATCTACCTAAAATATCTTTCATGAAAAATCTTACAATTTTATAATTGACAAGTTTGTTTTATTGTTAAATGTTAAAATTATCGTTTAGATAATGTTTCTACATGCTATTGATTAACAGATGAAATGGCCAAATGGTAAGCAATTTGAGGACAAGTTTGAAGAGACACTTGAAAAGTATGGATACAAGGGTTCATACATGTCAAAAATTGGTTGAAACAAAAGCTATATTTGTTCAGTCATTTGCTCTAACATCACTCGTATGTATATTAAACCTGACCGGCTTGCCTAAGATTTTTTGATTGATGATATCAGCATTCCTATATAAGACAATAATTAGGTGAGTTCCTCCCCGCGCCCCCCCCCCCCTCGGGGGGATAAAGGTTAGATCGTTTATCATACTTGATATCTAAAAGTGATGATTTTGGTTATACTATATCTTTAGACCATTAAAAATCACTGACTAGGAAAGAAACATGTAGTAGTCTCGGTAGAGCAGCTCCCAAATCAAGGTATCTTCAATTATATAAAATCATTGAGTGAAAAACTTGAATTCCACTTGGCTTCAACTAAGTGGGTGGCTCCAAACTGTGTGGTTTCAGTATGACCTGTGGAACAAACCAATGCTCATTAATAAGCTCTCTGAAGGAAATGCCTGGTTTTAGTGTGAAGGTCCAAGGAGATTTATCATGCCTATTGCACCGTTTTTCAAATAATTGATTTCACTCAAAATTGTATAAACCACCTTGATTTACTTCAAAGGGACTTTTTTATCTCCATTTTACGTTATAAATTATTGTTTTCCAGTTTAACGAGTCTATATATCGAGAAGTACAAGAAGTTAATATGCTGATGATTTGCAGTCATACTGGGAGATTACATCCAACAGTTACTTGGATTACATAATGCAATATTTTGTGGGAATTGGACCTTGAAAGGACACGGTGGTCCTTATTGTAAAAAATTATTGTAAACTCCTACTGATCTCCTTGCAATGGCACATGCACATGGCATGTAGGTATGATTTTGTTTAAAGGTTGTTATCAGTGAAATTAATCAGGTCTCCTCTCTATACCTTTTTCCCATTAACTATTCCTTAATACCACACTTGATTATATATGGTGTTATACTTGTAAGAGCATAATAATGAATGATGGGGAACAAAAAATGATAAGAAAATATAAGCATGCAGTACGTCAACTTTAATTTTTTTTTTTAAGTTTTTTTTCCTCCAAAAAATTGATAAGATAAAAGCTCTCGAATGATTTTATACATTGGTCATTTTTAACAGGTATTGGAATACCTAAAAAAACTTTAGGTTAAACCATTATAAACAATTTTATTTTAAATAGTTTTACCAAAAATTTGCTCTTTGACAGAGCACAATGATGTTATATGATCCATATGACCACCTCATGTAAAACTTAGATTGGTATTATTGTTATTATATTATCTTAAAGAAGACTGAAATATAAATATATCACCTATTTACAATAATTTTCTATTCATTTGTAAAGATTTTATTATTTTTTGTCAATAGTTCTAGAGTTAAAAGACCATGCATTGATGATATCATTGCTTGCAAGTGCATCCATATAACTACAGAAATGAGATTCAGTTTCTGCCCTTCAACTTTAATCAAGATCTATATGAGGAGTATGATTATTGGAGCAACAAGATAGGAGTTGATGATCTGTTTACAAATTTCACAAGCAGTCTTCATCATTTTCTAGAAGGGACAAAACCTTCAGATGACAAAGCATCCGAGCTACTGTATAAGATTGTGTTGTTGATCCCCCCCATACAGAAGGATATGAGAGTTAGACTGTATGTATGAGTAGAAGCTTATGGCTCAGGGAAAATAATATATATGGAAAAGCTTGTTAATGAGTAATATTTTTTTTTACTTTTGATTGTTTTTTTCCACTTGTAAGAATAAGGAGACATCTAAAAGTTCAGATAATTAATACAACAATGCCTTACGTGATTCCCCCTATGTCAATTCACTTACAAGAATTTAAATCTTAACTCATTGGACCAACTGAAATTAAAATCTTAAAAGAAACGATAAATCATATGCTTCGAAACAACTTATACAATGCCAAACATGATAACTTTGCTTTCCAAGGTTGAGGTATTTGCAACCTCTAGCCATGGTTTAAAATTAAATCATGTGACACTCAATAATTCTCAAAAGATTTTGTCTTCTTTAACATGATTCAATCTCAATTTTGTGTGTGTGTATATGCGAATCTAATAGTTTCCCCACTTCTACTATTACCTAAAAAAATTAAGACATGTTGAGATGTTAGAATTGTATTTTTTAGAATTAAAATTTATAATGTTCACATAACAATTGATTCAGAAAAATCTCACTCTAACAAGGAATTCCATAATTGTTGGTTATAACCACTCCCTCTCATATGAATCAATCTTGAATTGTGTAAAAACGGTTGTTCTACCAAAAACTAACAGAAAGGATGGATAATGGCACATCAACTAATTTACAAGGAGAAAATATTGTTTAAAGTAAAATTTGGTTACTTTGATTCGAAAAAATTTGTCCATGTTAGAACTCAAGATGTCGTCATTTTCGTATTGGAACTATAAATACAGAAAAGGAATGTATTTATGACATCTAAAAATAAAGTGGCTACTAGTAAAATAAATTTTGGTAGGTTAACATGAAAGTAAAAAAAAAAGGGTAAAAAAAATGAAATTATTGTTAAATTATTGTTATAATGATATGCCTAGCCATAAAGAGAAGGCTTCAATAACTAATGGAGGAAAGAAAAACAATTTGACAGGTGAAGTGGCTCCTAATAAACTTTGTTCAATCTAATTTAGGGTAATCACTTGTGTCGATTCTTGACAAAGTAAAGTCAATAATAGATATCAGCAGTCCATACGTTTTCACATATGCTTGCCATCAAGAATGAACTGCAATGTCATGGAATCACTTCAACTTAGAAGGATGTTTCCCCTGAAAAAATGCAAATTCATAAATCAGTAACCGAACAAAATTCAACAAGAGCATTTAAAATCATTCACTACAAGATGACTGCACCAGTGAAGATTCCAGTGTTCAAATACATAAGCAGATTTACCCACTGCAAGGCTAGTTATAACCTACATTTTATGAAAGAAATTTGTTGAAAATGTGCCTAAAAAGCTGCCATTTGACCAAGTCTATAGGATTTTGTTAAAGTTTGTTTTGAATTCTGTTTGCCTTAATATTAGGAAGGTTGTTAGTTATGCCTAAGAATAAGGGATAAATTTATTTTATGTTCTGTTTAACTTAATATTAGGAAGGTTGTTAGTTATGCCTAAGAATAAAGGATAAGTTTATATTTCTGTTAAACTTTTGCTCTATATATATAGCTATGCGATGAATATTATTTATCCTTTGAGATCAACAGATTTGTGCAGCCGCTGTCTATTAGCCAACAATCGTTGGAGCTGTTACTTGTAGCAAAGCACATTGCAACAAAGAGCTTTCTTCTTAAGGGACCTGTGAGTTGAGTGAATCCAAACACAAATCCAAAATACAACAAACCAAAAAGCCATAAGCACAATCACATTCAAGAATGGAAACTAAAATCAATTTCTCCCAAATTTCACCACCAATTTTTGATGGTGAAAACTACCAACCCTAGGCTGTTAAAATGACAGTCTATTTGGAAGCATTAGATCTTTGGGAAGCTATAGAGGAAGACTATGAGGTGCCCCCATTGCCAGCA
>JANHAO010004412.1:0-24270 GCA_026873985.1 Saraca asoca | reverse complement strand
TCTTTGATGAAATGCAACTTAGGCAAACTAGATACCAAATCTTTCTTGGACAATTTTCCAATCAGTTCCATATTAATATGTCCTAGCCTTCTATGCCAAATCCTAGGATCAAGATAACATTTATGATTTGAAAATAGATTTTTTGTTAGTTAAGGATATGACTAGCAAAATAATCCTATGATTAAGGATATGACTAGCAGAATAATCCTAGGATCTCCATTCATCCAATAGATAATGCCTTTTTTCAGTATCTACTAAAGGATTAGAGACAAGAAAACTTGGACAAAAACTAGTTTTCAAATTTCTTAAAAAACCTATTTTCAAAAATCTCAATCTAGTTGAAAACAAAACAAACCAAATGAACTATCTTTTTGAAGAGATAAGCTTCAAAAAGATAGAACAACAATTGGATACTCCAATTGTGCAAAATAAAATAAAATATTTAGAAATTAAACAAAATTCAAAATTAAATTTATTTTGATTTACCAAATTCTGAAAAAGAAAATAGCATATGATAGAATTGCCATATGAAAAGGATTTTTAGAAAAACAAATTCCAACAAAAGTTCATCCAATTCAAATGAATCAAGAACTTCTAGACTATAGTAAAAAAGAAATAAATGATCTCTTGGCCAAAAGGATATTAGAAAATCCCAAAGTCCTTGGTCATGTTCTAGTTTTTATGTTAATAAAAATGCAGAAATTAAACAAAGAACTCTAAGGTTAGTAATTAATTACAAACATTTGAATGAAGCTCTTCAATGGATCAAGTATCCAATTCCAAATAAAAAGGATTTATTAAACCATTTGCATTCTGCAAAAGTCTTTTCCAAATTTGATATGAAGTCAGGATTTTGGCAAATTCAACTGAAACCTAAGGATAGATACAAAACAACATTTATAGTCCCATTTGGTTAATACGAATGGAATGTAATGTTGTTTGGTTTAAAAAATGCCCTCTTAGAGTTTCAAAGGATTATGAAGGATATATATAATCCTTTTACAAACTTTATTATTGTTTATATTGATAATGTTTTGATTTTATCCCAAAATATAGATCAGGATTTCAAACATCTGAACATTTTCCTAAAAAGTACCTAGAAAAATGGCATAGCGCTTTGAAAGAAAAAGATTTCTCTTTTTCAAACAAAAATTAGGTTTCTTAGTCATTATATATTCCAAATAACCATTACTCCAATTGAAAGAGCAATTCAATTTCCCGACAGATTTCCTGATCAAATTATTGAGAAAACTCAACTCCAAAGGCTTTTGGGATGTTTAGATTATGTTTTAGAATTCTTTTCAAATTTATCAAATATTATTCAACCTTTACATGATAGGTTGAAAATGTTCTCGCCTCTATGGATAGATTTACATACAAATGTAGTTAAACAAGTCAAACATCAAGTCAAGTGTTTGCCCTGTTTACACCTTAGTGATCCATCAGCTTCTGAAATTATAGAAGCTAATGTATCTGATTTAGGGTATGGTGGTATCCTAAAGCAAATTCAAAATGGTAAGGAATGCGTGGTACCTTTTACTTCCAAACATTGGAACCCTACTCAACAAAATTATTTAACTATTAAAAAGGAAATTTTATCAATAATTTTATGTGTTCAAAAATTCCAATATGATTTATTAAATCAAAATTTCAAAATCAGGGTAGATTATCGATCTATTAAATATGTTTTACAAAAAGATATTAAAAATTTAGCATTTAAACAAATATTTGCCAGATGATAGGCTCTATTGTCCATGTTTGATTTTCAAATTGAATATATTAAAGGGTCATCAAATTCATTACCTGACTTTCTTACTTGGGAATTTTTGTAGAAAAATGCTAAGAAAGGAAAGAGATAAAAATAAGAGTTTGCCTTTAGACTCTAAGAAAATGTCAAATAACTAGAGTCCACCTTCGAATTCTACTTCAAAATCAAATGCCTCATTAGTATCCAAATCAAAAGATAAAGGCAAACAAATTGCCTTTTCTATTCAAATTACACCAATTAGTTTAATTTCCCCATTGGAAATGGACTTACCAATTGAAACTCTACAAGCCATTATAAAATATAAGCAAAAGTCTTTAGCTTTGCCTACCATGAAATCTTGGGTAGACATAGTAAAGGAAGAAAGTGATAAAGACAAACCTTTTCTCATCACCAAATCAAAACTAAACCAAATGATAGTCCAAAAGTCCAAATAGATGACCATAGTTGGTACATCTTCCAAATCCTTAATCAGTTCAAATCCTCAACCACTAAAAGTTCAGGCCAAATACTTTCCTAAAACTAGGAAAGAAAAGATACTACAAAAGGAACCTAAAATTTGGCATGAAAATCCCAAGATTGTCATAATCAAATTTCTTCTGAAAAATTGGCATTATTTGCTAACAAATCTTTTAAAACAAGAGAATTTTACAAGTTCATCTTAACTGATACAGAATCAATATTAATCAAATACTATGTCAGTAAAGAAAAACCAAATATCATATCTCATTTAACTTTTTGAATTGAGAAAATTTTGTTAATATCTAATTATAGACAAAATCCCTTTGGAGGCAAAAAATTTTATCTTGCTTATGAACCAAAAGGGTATACATACTAGGACTATATCCAAGTCTAGTATCATACTCTGAATTTTCAAAATCAAAATTTTTCATATACTTTGCTATTTTCCTTCAAACAAAATACCAAGTACAGATCCCCAAACTGGGTTTTTAGCTAGTGGGATATTTTTGGTCTTGTACCAAAAATTCTTCTAAATAATGTCAAAAAAGGTTGGGAGGTATTTTGAACTTGTTTTGATAATTTAAATTATGGAAATTATCCCATCTTACTTCAATTTTATTCAAAATTGGTTTATCATGGGTGTATATTTGGATATCCTAGTATATCAAAGAAAATCAATTTCTCAAACTTCTAGTTCAGTATAGGATAGGATTTGCTAAATGGTGGGCTTTTTACAATTAGGCTCACAAAGCTCATAAGGTTCAAATTATGAAATGGTTCAAGAAACATCCTCACTATCATAAAAACATGAAGGCAGGATCGAGCCAATTTCTTCAAGACAAATCAAGTATTACTGCTGTGTTAGTGGCAATATCAACTAAGGAAGATTATGTAGAAGAACTGTAAGCAATTCTCCTTCAATTTAAAGGCAAACCAGCAAAATCCAAATCTTCTAGCTCTACTAATTCAGAAGAGAATTTTGCATAGTTAAATGAAAATGACTATTTTGATATTGACCTCACTGATGACTAAGCAGTCAAAATGATAATCAAATTAAAATGAAATTCAAATGCAAATTAAGTGTCGACACAAGAAGACGTTTTAGCTTTTGGTGCCTAACAAGCTTTTCCAGATTAGTTAAAAGATGTTTAGTAGATTTTGACAAAAACAAATTCCCAGATAATTATTAGTTACTGTAACAAGGTTACTGTAGTAGTTATTATAGCACTTTGCAAAAGAACACTGCACACTGTAGCACTACACTATAGTAAATAGTGAATTGCAATAATAAATTGCAAATTTTTTTATAAATTCAACCCAAATCCCCAAATGTAAAATAGATGAAAATTTTACTAAAAAATTTTCAAAAAGCCTATTCCCCTTGCAAGCTTTCTTTGGTGTTGTTTGGAGTCCTTGCCAAATCTGTAAGTCTAATATCAAATTGATAAAATTTTTGAACTTCTATAGTCCTACTATGACCTTTACTTCTATTTAGTTTTCTTTAATTACTATTTAGAGGCTTTTCTCCATCCATGGCTCTTGGTATCAGAGCCTAAGAGAGGTAAAGGTAGCAAGATGAATTAGGAATTGTTAACCTAGGAAATCCTAACTACACACTTTCTTTAGTTTTGATGATTGAAACACAATTTTAGAAAAACATTCTTAGTTAATTTCATAAACTAACTATATGTTTGAATGTTTATCTATTTTTGTAGGATTCAAAGTTGGTCAAAGCTTGCTCAAAAGATTAACATTAGTATTAAGTTTTTATTTGATTTCATATGATCTTTTGTAATTGAAATCTTATGTAAATTGCTCAATCATATTTTCTAAAAATAATTTAAATTTAGGTAAAATAAATCATTTAAAATGAGTTTTAAATCAAAAGTTTTCAAACAAATTTTTTACATATTCCTTCACAAGTTAAATTTTTATAAAAACTATTTTTCACTATGTAAATCTATTACCCTAGATTACTCTAGCTACATATTTTCCTTAGTTTTAATGTTGAAAAATAATTTTATCTAACAATATGTTTTAGTGTTTTTAATATGTTTTACAGGTTCAAAGAAAAATGATTCAAGAGACTTAAAGGATCCAATATTAGTTTTAGGGCTTATTTTATTTTAATAGGATCTTTTGTAAATGAGTTCCAATGATATTTGACCCAAATATTTTAACTAAACAATGAGGTAGTCTTTAAATCAATTGAAGAAAACTATAAAACTAGTTTTTACCTCATGAATCGATTTGCACATCGATGCATTGAAGAACTTATAAAAAAAGATTCATATTGAAATCGAAGTCACAATCGATTTATGACATACAGATTTGAAAAAATTATTTTGTCGAAGGTTGGAAAAATAATTTACTTCGATGCAGTAATTGATGCAAAAGCTGTGAACAACAAACTATACTTCGATTACCACACAGATAAGTTAGTTGTAACCATACTAAATCAATGCTATAATTAATGCAATAACTGAAAGTTAGTTATTTTGTTACAGACAGTTATAGTAGTTAGAACATCCCAACTATCTTTTCTATTTAAATGATTTTTCATAGTTTTTCTTTACATTTATGTGCGAAAACCTCTAATAAGAGGAGCTAAACATGTTTTCTATCTACCTCATCAAATTCTAAGATTGAATCAAACTTTTGGATCAAACATCACTTGATTTCATCTTAGTTTGTTTGAGATTTTCATCTTACACCAGTGGTATTGTATTTTTCAATCCTTCTTATTCTATTTCTTTTTATTTGAGATTTCTAGGAATTTAGAAATCTATATAGGTTTAGAAAAGCCTATTTCAATTCTTCAAAGTTAGCAAGAAGCCTGTGTAATTTCTTGTGTTTGATGTAAACTAGCATTTCAGGAGTCTGATAAATCTTGATAGTTTTCTTTTTAATTGAAAAGGTCTTTCAGTTGAGAAAGATCAAGTAAAGTAGACTTGAATTGTAGTTGAACCACTTTTAAAAACTTGTGTCTTCAACTTCTTTTTTTGCATTTATCTTGTTATTCTTGCTGCTACATTTATTGTTTATCCATCTGCTACCTATCTCATAAGAAAAGTTAAGATTAAACAAAGGTATATACAAATTCCCCAATGGGAGAAGGGTAAAATCCATTTATATTCTACAATTTAATATTTTACTGGGATGATCAAAATCAATTCATAAATCAATTCATCACTGAAAACTTGTGAAATGAACTTGAATCGATTCATCAATTAATTCATGAAGAAAACTTTTCTTACCAAAGGTTTGGAACTTTTTTGAATAGATTCATCAATTGATTTAAAGATGAATTTTCATATAATCTGAACTGATTTATAAATTGATTAATAAGTTATAAGTTTGTTATAACTGCTATGAATCAATTCACAAATTGATTCAAGGATTGAAAATCAATTATTTTTTAACATAACTATAAATAGACCAAACCTCATTTTATTTTCATAACACAGTGCAAAAAACCAAAGGAACTCTGAGCTTACACCTAATATTTATTATCTTTATTGATTTCAATGATTTAATCAAATCTTGAGCAATTTGAAGAAAATTTCTACTTAGATAATTGAGATTTACATCTCAAATTTATAGTATTATAATTCTAAACTCTATCTTGGTTATTTTTTTTAGATTTTTAGGGTTAGAAATTTAGATACAAAGGAAAAAGGTTGATCTTCCCTTTATATCCTTCTAGAATTGTGAGGTTGATTACAATTGATAGGAGGCTCATTGAATTCTTGTTAATTCTTTATAATTGAGAGGTTGATCATAGTTAGGTAAATATTTAGAATTTTTGTATCATAAGTCTGCAAGAGTCTTGTAAAAATTCTTGTTATAAAATTAGTCTATAGGAGCCCTATTAAATTCTTATATTAGTTAATAAAAGTGATCATACGATTGAGTATTGATCCAATGGAATAGGCTTAAATTTTGGTTTCAATTCAAGTTAAACCATTTAAAAATTTCAGTGTCTTAAATCTTTAATTATTATTTTTTTATTACTGCATAAATTTTGAGTTCTGCATAAATTCTATTATATGAATTTCTATCAAATTGAAATCTACTATATTTCTATTTTTGTATCATTTCTATAATTTAGTTTTTTGATTAATTCTAAATCTAATACTCTAATACTATTCTTGTAAACAAGAAAGACTTCTACTATGCTTAGTATATCTAATTGGAAATTAGTTGTATACTATATTTAATTATTAACTATTTATATGTTAAATTCAATTAGAGTTTAATATAAAATAAAGAGTATAACATTCCCTTAAAGGAATAAGAGCAAGATCACAAATCTTATTTTTTACCTATCTTCTATGACCAATAGTTGGTATCAAAGCTTTGGCTCTTGATACTCTTTTAGCTTAGAGAAAATAATGGATTCTAGCTTTATATTCTTGCCAAAATGCCCTCCTATGCAAAAACCCCCTAGATTTAATGGTGAACACTCCACATACTAGAAATAGAAAATTCGGGATTTCATAAAAGCAATAGACATAGACATGTGGGATTTAGTTAAAGAAGGTTATGAACCATATATGACTTTAATAAATAGATCGCCATAGCCTAAGCCTAAATCGCTACGGATTGAAGAAGAGAGAGAAAGACATTTATTTGCATCTAAAGTAAAATGGATTATTTCTAATTCCCTATCACCTAATGAGTATAAAAGAATTTCTAATTATGTTACTGTTAAAAAGATTTAGGATACCTTAGAAATTGCACACATAGGCACTACACAGGTTAAGGCATCTAAGGTACATGTTCTAGTATCTTAATATGAAATGTTTAAGTTGGAGGAAGGTGAGTCAAAAAAAGATTTAATTCAAAGGTTCATTGTAATCACTAACCATCTGATATTGCTTGACAAAAAGTTTAAAAATGCTGATTTGGTTCACAAATTTTTAAGATCTCTAACTGAAGAGTGGCAACCTAAAGTGACAGCCATCAAGGAATCACTGAAAATAGGGATGCCAACAATTGAGGAACTTTTTGGAAATTTAGAAGAACATTAATTGGAACTCAAAAGATACAAGAAAAATGGAGATGATAAAAAAAAAGACATTGGCTTTGAAAGCTGCAAATGCACTTGATTCAGATAAGGATCAATCTGAAAATGATGAATTTGTAGATGAAAAAAAAAAAAGAAATAGCACTAATCAGTAAAGAAGTTGCAAAGGATTCTAAAAAAAAGAGGAACAAAGAGAAGAAGAAAGCAATTGTTCCACCACCAAAAAGAAAGTACAATAAGGGTGAACAAGGAAGTACATCAAATAGAACACCAACCTTCTTGAAATGTAAAATGCCTAGACACATTGAGCTAGACTATCCAGTGTATTTGAAGAAACAACTTGAGAATGAAAGAAAGAAGAGAAAACAAGCATCAAAGAGAGGGAATTTAGCTTTTTAGGAAGATGGAGATCCTAATTCAATAGAAGAAGAAGAAACAAATGAAGAAGCACATCTTTGTCTTATGGCTAGATTTGATGATGTTGTTGAGGTATTTCAATATCCATCCTTTTCTCATGATGCATATATAAGTGATTCAAATAATGAAATTGAAAATGATTATGATGATGTTGATGATTTGTATGTTGAAATGTATGATTTATCGGTTAAAACTAGGAAAGAATTAAAGCAAGTCAAAATTGAAAAAGAAAATTTGTTGAAGAAGTTAAAGCAATAAAAAAAAAGAAAATAGTGATATAAATGCTTTAGTTAAAAAGTTGAATGAAAGAAAGGCATGTGATCAGTGTGAGTTATATCTATCTGAAATAGCTTCATTAACAAACCACTAGAAGGATTCACTGATAGCAATAGAAGATTTAATGATATTCTAAAAAGTCAAAAACATTTTTAAAGTAAATTTGGACTAGGATATAAGCAATGAAAAAACAAAAGGAATTTTACATATATTATATGTTTTTATTGTAACCATAAAGGACATCATATAAAACATTGTCCATAGAGAAATGGCACAGATATTTTGAAACCAAAAGAAAAGCTAGTATGGTTACCTAAAAGATATATTGCTAATTTTTGAACAAGCTTGGACCCAAGAATCGATTCAAATTTTTCTAAGGGCTTTCAAGAGTTTCTGAATCGATTCACATTCAAAATATTTTTAAGAATTGATTTAAGAACTAATTCACAAATTTTTCAATCTTTTGGGAACTCTGAATTTCTCTAAAAACCATTTATCTACTCTACAAATTGATTCCAAAATCAATTCAACTTTAAAATAATCGATTCCCTTAAGAATCCGAATTCACAATTTCATAACCTAATCAATTCCATAATCGATTCAACATTCTAAAACTTACACATGAATTGATTCACAACATGGAAAACACACTCTAAATCAATTACTAAATTGATTCATAGCCTAATTTCTATATATATCAAATTGATTTTGCTCTTATTCAACAGTTACATCATTTGAACAAGCCAAAAACTCTCAAATTCTCTCACCCTAATCTCAAACTCAAATTTCTTCCATAGAATTGCTAAAAACATCAAATCTATCAATTCTAACCAATCAGTTACTTTAAAATAGCTCAAAATCCCCCATCCCAATTTCACACCCTAAAACTCTAACTTCAGAAAAATGTCACAATGCATCAAACTTGTAATTTCAAAGAAGAAGGACAAGGATCAGGCAAATCCTCTACACAAGTAGGAGAAGAAACACATTTCAAGTCACCCAGTGAGTATGCTAACTTTCTACAGTTATCAAATAGGAAAATAGAGCCTCGTAAATGTTTTAGCAACAAATTGCTAGAAATTGCACACTTGCCTACTCTGTTAGCAAAATACAAGTTAGACAATTTTTTGACACACAAGACAACTACCTATCCTAGGTTAGTTAAAATGTTCTATGCAAACTTAGCGGTTGCTGATTATAAGTTGTCATGTTATATTATGCATAAATATATTGTTGTTGATTTAAAGCTATTGGCAAATATTTTTGATATGGATGAATTAGCTCCTAAGCTTAGTGCAAGATTCTTTCTTGACTATAGCAGGGAGTTTGCCATTAAACTGTTATTTCCTTATTCCATCCCCAAGGATGGAAGTGGGAAATTGCTGACTACTAGCCTAAATTATCTTTCAAAAGCTTTAGAGCTTAGGCATGGAATTACTATTCATGCAACAGTTGATTGGTGGCTATAGTGACCTTTTTCCTCTCACCACAAGACTCTAATACCAAGTGGGGTGAAGTTACTTAGGGAGCTTAGGATCAATCTTGAAGACATGCTGAAAATACATGTTTTTGTGCAAAGTATCTTGGTGTAGTGTAGAAGCATAATAATAATAGTGCAGTTGAAAAGGATGAAAAACATTATGAAAATGATATATTTCAAATATGGAATTTAACAGAGGCAAGCACAAAGAATTGAAAACTTATAAAATTTATTGACTCTTGAGTATCACATACAAAGAATTTTGAAAGAAAAAAATTACAAATATTGAGGGGGACGGGATAAGATTACAAAGGCCATAAGGGTTCTATGCTTAAGCTCTAAAGCTTTAGGAAGATAATTGGGAAGTCTTGTTTTGTGGCTTGGTTGGTTCGTGCATTTGTCTTGACAATTCTTTTACTTTTATAAAGGTTGATCAATGCTTTAGACTTGAAACTCTTCTTCATTTTGACACTAATGGACTTGAAATCTGCTTTAAATGTCTTAAAACAACTTTAATAGTGATTAAACTGACTTGATAGGCCTTGTATTAAAAGATAAATTATGAAAATTAGATCTTGCCCTTTTTCCTTTAGGGGAATTTGTATACTCCTTAATTATTGTAAACTTTTTTAATTTGATTAGATTGTTAAGAATAGCTTTGTACTAAGAACAGTTGTAAAAATTTGATTAATGAATGTGCAGATTATAGAATTTAACAATTATATAGCAAGAATGTAAATTCAGAAGCAAAAAATAAAGATTCAATGCACAGGATTTTTAAAGTGATTCAACTTGAATGGAAATTACAATTCAAGTTTACTCCACTGGATCAGTCATCAACTGGAAGACACTTTATTAACAAAACAATCAGGATTAAAAACAGGTTCCTTGAATGCTAGTTTATACACAACAATTATAACAGGGATCTTGCTATCCTAAAAGAATTTACACCAAGCTCTTTTAAACCTAAACATAAGAATTATAATAGGGATCTTGCTAACTTAGAAGAATTTAAATCAGGCTCTTCTAAACCTAAACACAAGAATTATATGGGCTTTTGCTAACCTATACAAGATTTCTATTAACCTAGAAACCTTAAAAGAAAATATAAGAAAAGGTGAAGGTAAAGTAAAAGATACAATACTAGAAAGTTTGAGAGAAAAATTATCAAATAGCTAATATGAATTCAGCAGATGTTTGATTCAAAATCACTTAATTTGATCTAGAAACCTTGTGAGGTAGAGAAATCTGATTAAGCTCTTTTTTCTAAGATTTTTGCACTTGAAGGAAAAAAATCATGTAAAAATTATAAAAAACTAAAGCTAGTTATGACTTTTATAACTATTGTAACCATCTATAACAAAAAACTAACTTTCAGTTTGTGAATTGATTCTTGAATCATTTCAGATAGAAATCTTAACTTTTGGTTACAAATTTTTCTTCATGAATTGATTCATGTAGATTTTTCAACATGATTAATTGATAAATCGATTCGTAATGTGTATAAAATCTTGCTTTCTTCAAAGGGTTTGTCTCTACCTCATTTTGAAAATATTTATTTGAATCAAACTTCTTTTGAATTCACTTACAAAAGATTCAATAAAAATGTTGATCTTTTGAATCAAATAGATATACTTTGAAACCTACAAAACAAATTAAAATAAATAATGAAATATAATATTAAATAATAATGTGAATGATTTAATTAAAATTATTTTTCAACATTAAAATTAAGAAATATGTAGTTAGGGTAACCTAGTCTAACAATCTCTCCCTTTTATGGTGACAAACAATTTTAGATTAATTTTAACATAAAATTAAAATAGTTTTTAAAATTTAAAATTTTATATTTTCTTTTTTAAAAAAAATCATTTCCCCTTGTTGAAAATTTTCTCCCCTTTTTAAATTGAAAATAATATCTCATTAAAAATTATTTTTTAGTTTGAAAATAACATTTAAAATTTATGGGATTTTTGAAAAATTCTATATTTCTCTCCCTTTTGGCACATCAAAAAGTAATAATGCATAATATCAAAAATATATACCAAAATATAATATCAACATTTATATGTCAACTTTTTTTTTAAAAGAAATCATATATCAACTTGAATCAAAATATGAGAATAAAATTTAAATCAAAATGTAATATTCAAAAAAGTATCCAAAATATCCAGAAAATTTTAACCAAAATCAAAATATAGTGTCAACTTGAATAAAACTAAATTCCAAAATTCAAAATATTAGAATAAAATCTGAATGCAATATTCATAAAATAATAATATCCATGAAAATATCAACAAAAGTCAAATCACAACATTAAAACATAGTCTGAAAAGCATAATGACAATAATAAGATAGTAACAAGAATAAGACAAAGAAAAAAAGGAACTATGGGATACAAATATTAGATAATAAAGTAAGCACAAATAAAACTACTTTGCAAGAGGTGAATCTATCTTCTAAAGTTCTACATCTTCATCCTATTATTGTAGTCTCAGTTTGATCTCTTGAATTTGAACCTCAAGTGATTTAAGCCTTTGGTTAATCTCGTTGTCTCTTTTATGGCTTTCTTCTTCCATATGAGACATTCTTTCTTCCATAAGGTCAAACCACATTTCTTAAGCATTAGATATTTTATTTGTTTGATCAGACATGTGTTTGTGCATTCTTTCTATCATTACAGTTATCCTGGCTTCAACTTTAGTAGAAATTCCAACTGAGCCTGAAATTTCACTAGATGGTTGAGTAAGTTTAGATCTTTCTTTGGTCTATTTCCCTTACTCATTTTCTTTAAAACCCATCTTGTATAAATGTGATGTAGTAATCATTGTGGTTGCATTTGGTGGTGCAAATAAAATTTCATCAAAAATTTTTATTTTGAATTTGGTAAAGAAGGGTGTAAGGATCATGCAATATGGAAGAAAATCAATGTTTATTCTCTTGAAACATTCACCCATGTATTTCAAAATGAAATATGAAAAATTGAAATCTATTTGATTTTTGATAATCCATATTAAAAGTAAGTCATATTCCACAATTTGAGTAAAATTGGTGATCCTTGACAGAATTATTTTGCACAGAGCATAATGTAGGATCCTATCTTCAGGAGACAAGCCACTTCTCAGCAATTTCCCACCACTATCTTTTGGGGTGGAGTAGGAAAATAGCATTCTAATAGCTAGTTCTTTACTATAATCAGGAAAGGATCTTGTAGTAAGCTCTGGCATTGTGTTATCCATACCAAATTCATTAGCAAGTAGTTTAAAATCAATAACCACATGTTTATGCATAACATAACAAGATAATTTTCCATCAACATCAGCAAGATTGGCATAGAACATTAGGCTATTCCTTTGAAGATCAAAATTTTTTCTAGCCTATACTTTGCTAATAGTTTTGGTAGATGGGTTCTTTTCAACAATTGATCATAGAAACATTTTAATGGCTCAACTTTTCTATTTTCTAGAGAGAGAAAGGTTGCATACTCATTGGATGATTGGAAGAGTGATTCTTTATTTGTTGGTTGGGTAGCCTTCATTGGTGATTTGTCCTTGTGCTTTGCTATGAGTTTGATCCTTTTTGAAATTTGTGTTGAGATTTATGAGAAGAGTAAAGTTTTGGCACCTACGATTTCTTGGGGTTTGATTTGGGGCTTTTTGATTTAGGCTATTTTTGGTGAAATTAATAAGTTAAAATGTTTATAAATTGTGTTTCTAATGTTTTCGTATAAAAATTTTGGTTAAAAAGGGTTTGAAAATCAAGATTTTGAGGGATTTGAGAGGGAGAGGTCGAAAGAGTTTCCACTAAGAGGTTGAGAGAGTTACTATAAAATGAGTTCAACTTTGATTTGAGTATATACAATATCACGCCTTGAATTAATTCATGAATCAATTCAGAGAGTAAAAATTCACTAATGAATCGATTTGGGTTTAAATTTACTCATTGAAATTCATAGGAGAATTAATTACTGAATCGGTTCATGTATGAGTGAATATTCTATGAATTGATTAGAGAATCGATTCATCTAGGAGTTTTTAGATGAAATTTGAAAATTTGAGTCTTCCCAAAAGTTTAGAAAATCGAGTGAATCGATTAGTGAATCAATTCTTAGTGTATATAATTTGAGAAGTGAATCAATTATAGAATTGATTGAAAAACTCATGAAAACTAGAATAAATGTGAATCGATTACTAAATTAATTCAAGGGATCTTGAGTTCAATTTTTCTAAGTTTTTGGTTTTCCTAAGGGTTTTTCTTGTTATTTAAACATCCAGTTAGCATCTCAAATTACTTGAAATTTCAAATTCTCTCCATGTACCTGCAAAACAAACTTAGTAACATCTCTAATGTTAAGTTAGTAATTGCAATATACAAATCAAATATGAAAAAGAAGAAAATTTACTGAAGATTATATGGAGTTTATCAGTGTTTGTCTTGTGGTGAGTGCAACTTTTGTCTTACACCATGAGTTACTTTCTTTTCTCTCATACAGACCTGTAAAACTAAAATTAAGTTTGCTTAGCTGGTATCTCATAAGTTTTGGGTCCAAATTTGTTAGTAGACACAATAGAAAGTTTCTTAATAGTAGAAAATTTTGGCAACCATATCAGTTTTTCATTTGGTTTTAACAAATTTGTTCCATTCCTAAATGGATAATCTCTGATATGATTGCCTTTATGATTATAGTAATAGCAGGTGATATAGGTAAGATTCCATCTCTTAGATCTTTTATACTGTTGTTGTCTATGTCCTAAGCCATTTTTATTTTGAAAACTTTTCTATTTTTCCAATATGCCATTCAGTTTCTCATTGCTTTCAGCAAAACCTTGTGACATCTTATTCAATTTCTCTATTTCTAGCTTATAGGACTCACAGTGCTCATATGCTTTGGTTTCACTAACTAATTTTTCTACTAATACATTCAAGGTAGCATTTTCTTTTTCAATTTGCTTAACCTTTTTTACCAGATTCTCACTCTAAGTCTTTAATTTCTTTATCTTTCTACTGGATTTGGTCAATGTTTCAAAAAAAATTTCATATAAGTCATCAGAATCATCATTATCTATTTGATTGCTAGAATCATTATTAGTATCACTAACATAGGAGCCATAGAAAAATGAAAGATACTATAGAACTTGTGAACTTTCATTATGCTTGGCCATAAGGCAGTGTTGTTCTTCCTCTTTGTAATCAGCTTCAATTTTGCATTTGTAAGTAGTCTCCAAGGTATCCAAAATCTCTTTTACTGTTTTGCATTTTGAAATTCTTAGAAACTCATTAGTAGATGGTGTACTAACAATAATCCATTTTAACTTGGAGGCAAGAAGATGTTTTCTTTCTTTTTTATCAGTCTACAACAACTTAGATTTTGACTCTAGAATTCCATCAATAGATATCTTAGGATATTCATAGCTTGTTTCTAAAATTTCTAGCATGTTCTCATCTAAAGCCTTAATAATGATCTTGATTTTGTATTTCCAAAAGGCAAAATTTTCAGAGTCAAAAGGAGGTAGACTGTTTAAAGATGTATAGTCTAAAAACATAGTCAGATTAGGATCCATATTCTTATCAAAGAAAACGAGTATCAAGAGCCAAAGCTTTGATACCAACTGATAGGTCCTATATTAAAATATAAATTGTGGAAATTGGATCTTGCCCTTTTTCCTTTAGGGGAATTTGTATACTCCTTAATTATTGCAAATTCTTTTAATTTGATTAGATTGCTAAAAATAGCTTTGTACTAAGAACAGTTGCAAAAATTTAATTAATGAATGTGCAGATTATAGAATTTAACAATTATATAGCAAGAATGTAAATTTAGAAGTAGAAAAATAAAGATTCAATGCATAAGATTTTTAAAGTGGTTCAACTTGAATTAAAATCACAATTTAAGTCTACTCCACTGAATCATTCCTCAACCAAAAGACTACTTTATTAACAAAACTATCAGGATTAAAAAAAGGTTCTTAAAATGCCAGTTTATATATAAGAATTATAATAGAGATCTTGCTAACCTAGAAGAATTTAAACTAGGCTCTTTTAAACCTAAACACAAGAATTATACAGGCTCTTGCTAACCTATACAAGATTTCTATCAACCTAGAAACCTTAAAAGAAAATATAAGAAAAGACAAAGGTAAAGTAAAAGATACAATATCAAAAAGTTTGAGAGAAAAATTCTTAAACAGCTAAGATGAATTCAACAGATGTTTGATTCAAAATCACTTAATTTGATCTAAAAATCTTTTGAGGTAGAGAAGTTTGATTAAGCTATTTTCTTTGAGATTTTTGCACTTGAAGGAGAAAGAAAATCATGTAAAAATTATAAAAACTAAAGGTAGTTATGACTTTTATAACTGCTATAGCTATTTGTAATAGAAAAACTAAGTTTCAGTTTGTGAATCAATTTAGATAGAAATCCAAACTTTCGATTAAAAATTTTTCTTCATGAATCAATCGATGAATTGATTCGTGTAGATTTTTCAACATAAATTGATTAATGAATTAATTCGTAATATGTAAAATAGTTTTTATAAAATATTGCTTTCTTCAAGTGGTTTGTTTCTACCTCATTTTGAAAATATTTATTTGAATAAAACTTCTTTTCAATTCACTAATAAAAGATCCTATAAAACTAAAATAATTTCTAATTCTAATGTTGATCTTTTGAATCAAATATATATACTTTGAAACTTGCAAAATAAATTAAAACAAACAAAGAAATATAATGTCAAATAGTAATGTGAATGATTTGATTAAAATTGTTTTTCAACATTAAAACCAAGAAATATATAGCTAGGGTGGCCTAGGCTAAAATGACTAAAAGTACTTGAAGAGTATTTTCCATTTTGAATTTTTCCTTTTTACTGAAAGCTTCTTAAATTATTGTACTAAAGGAATCTTGTATAGTTGATGAAAGATGTCACTCTTTTGAAAATGAGACTCAGAGAGAAATTATTGCATCTTGAAGAAGGAATCCTGAATAATTGATAAGGGACATCACTCTTTTGAAAATGAGACTCAGAAAGAAATTATTGCATCTTGAAGTTTTGAATTATTAGAACTAACTAGGATTTATTCCATAGCAGCCATCTTCATTTTGTTGAAAAGTATACTAAAGTTCTTTATTATTTGAGCTACTTTCTTCATCACTATCTATTTGGGACAAAGCTTCCAATAATTTTTTCTTGAATTCATGTTTTGAAGAAGCTCCTACTAGTTATGCTGAGAACTTAGTTTTTGGTCATGAGAAAGTTAGTTTGATCTTGAGAAATGCCATCATTTGAGGGTCGTATTTAAAATATTTATGATTAGCTTAGACATCGGCAAATTCAATTTTGAATTTGTTCCATCATTTGACCCTGAACACCCAAGTCGAGATTAATGGACAAGGGTATGCATATTTTCTAAGAACTGTATAATCCCAACATATATCCATGCAATTATGAAGTTTATAAAAAAAATGTTGCAATTTTTCTATTTTTGACATATTTTTTAAGAAAATAAATCAAAACTTTCTTGAATTTTTGTATCAAAGATTTGTGGAGTTGGTCCACAAATTTTGAACCATTTTGAAAACCATGCTAGAGGATTTTTTGAACAAGTTGAAGAAAATTGAATAAACCAAAAGTGAAATTAGTTTTTATAAAAAAGAATATTGAACCAAGCTTTTTTGTAATCTTTATAATAAAAGCTTCAAATTGAAAATAAGCTTGAAATTTCTTGTAAATGTAAGGGGAAGAAAGTCCCTAATCTTGAAGAGTGAGGATCCTTACAATTTTGATTGTTAAAAATGCTATCTTTTGTGAATTTAAAGGATTAGCTTTAAGCTTTAGTTCAATTTATTGAGTTTGAAGAAAAACTAGCTCATAAAACTCCTTTATTTTTCTAGAATCTTCTGGGATATAGTGCCAATTATGAGGTAAAATTTGTTTGGCATTATCATAAGGTGTGGCTACCAATTGATGCTCCTTTATTGTTAATATGGGAATTTTGATATCTTTGACTACATATCCTATATCTTGAGAATATACTAGTTTTCAAGGAGGCGTACTTGGGGAAGATGAACTTACTATTAAGGTTGCCACTTCAAATTAATTTCTTGGAGGTTGTGATATTGATCCAAGGGGAATGAATCTATTTTTAGAAGGTAAAACTGTAGATCCTAATGAGGGTCAGATTGTTGGGTTGGCTGGGTGATATTAGAGGTTTCATGGCATAATCTAGTATTGATCATTTTGGAGAAGGGTTTGATTTACTCATCTTTGATATCTTGAAAGATTTTCTCAAGTAAGAAAATGAGTTTTGATGAAGGACTTTTGGAATCAAAGAGATATATATAGGAAATGCAAGTAAAAGTTTGTAAATAATGCAAAGTTTTGATCCATTGCTCCTAAAAGTTTACTAGAGAACAAATACATATTTCTCCATAGTTTTGAGAACATTCACTATTATCTTTAGATCCTTCTACTTCATCAAAATCTTCTTGTTCATACTCTTCTTCTTCTTCTTAAGAAAACTTTAATTCCAATATTGAATTTTTTAATAAGTTTTGAAGTTGATTTTTTAATTCATCACCTACACCTAACACATTCATTTTTTTTTCATTTGATAATTTTTACTATAATTTCCAAATTGACTATATTTATAACATACTATTTCTTATTGAGAAATTTTGATTTTTTTAGTTTTCTGAGTATGGTGTGATGGATTTTGATTAGGTTGATAAGACTTTTGAGAGTGATTTTGGCTTGCAATTTTTTTTTTCAAAAACTAAGTTTTATTTAATCTATTTTGTCTTTTCCTTCATCTTGAAGGGGCCTCTATTATTGGTTCATTACTATATTGTTAGTAGAATGTTACTAACTCTTATTTATTGATTTTATTTCCATTCTTAATTTTAGCCTTTAACTTAAGATCAATACATAATGTTAGACCTTATTAATTAATTGCATTGATTAATTGACCATAAGTTAATTGTATAGATGGGATGTCTCCATTATACTCTCTTCTTAAATTTTCTCTAATTTTTTGAGCAAATTGATTTGGAAGAGCTATTACAAATTTTTCTTTCCAATATGCTAACCCATAATCTGGTCTTAAAAAGATTCTTGATAAAAATACATCTATATATCACCTAAAATCTATCAAGGTGGGACATTTAGGATTTAATAAGGCTTCTGATGCTCTTTTTTGAATTTGAGAAGGGTTTCCTATAAATTGCTTGATTATTCCTTTTATTAGAGTATTGACTATATTAGTGGCATGAGTTATTTGACCATTAACTATCTCAAGTTTAACTACTGAAAATAAAACAATTTTTTAATCTTTAGAAACATAACAATCTCACCATCCTTTTAACTGTCCCATAAATCTAATAATTAAAAGATTGGCAATTTTTTATCATTATTTCCTTTAATTTTATAGGTTGTTGTAGCCATTGCCAAATTTTCCAAAAGGTTAATTATTTCTTATTTCTTCATCTATATTCCACTCATGAACCTCATGACTATCATATGAATTTTTCCAATATTGAGTTCTTTCCTCATATTGAATATTTGGAGATGTGAGTCTAGAATAATAATTTTTAGTATAGAAATTTTGATTTAAATTTTGACCCTATTTTGAAGGATTTTTTAAATGCATTATACTTATTTTTTTTATTTGATTACCCAAAAATTGATATTCTAATTAATCTATTTTTGAGTCTTTTGAAATTGTTTTAACACTTTTTCTCCATTAGTTGTTAAATTTTTTAATCTATTTTTAATTTCTTCTAATAATTATTCATTATTGGAGTTTTTAGAATAAAAGTTTTTAATTCTTGTTCAGATAGGGGAAAAGGTTTAAAAATATGTTGGTCTAATTTTAGTTTATCTTTTGAATTTTTAGGTTTTTATAAATATAAATGGTTAGTTATAGTTCCTATGGTTGTTTCTACATTATCTAATTGAGTGGCTATAGTATGTAGTATTTGATTTGAATAAATATTTTAATGTTGAATAGTTTTTATCTCTTTTAAACTTAAATTTTCTTTGTACTCATTTTTTATTGGTCCTTTTTTGAAAAGGGATGCTATTATTGAAGTTTCAAAGTGAGAAATTTTAATTTCCTTTAAAGGATGATGATTTCTTACAATTGTTTTGTTTGTTGAAGTTTCCCAATTTTGACTAGAATTCTTGATCATATTTGAAGAGGGTTTATGGTGGGATAAGTTATCTATTTGAATTGTTTACTTACTATTCATTGGAAGATTTTGAAGGTTATTGATGTTGATCTTGGAAAATATAAATCTTGCCCTGTATACTCTTTTTGTAATTGAGATTGAATTCTTTTTGTTTGATAAAGCAGAAGTGTTTTAAGAAAATTATCTTTGAAAGCTAATTGGATAATCAAGAACTTAATTGAATTGAGGATATTGATTAGATGTGAAATAGGATATTAAATTCAATTATCAATTAAATAGATTTTAGCAAAATTGCAACACAATAGTATAATAGAATTATATCATAATATTAGAAAGAATAAAGTGCAAAAATAATAAAAGTGTAGTAAAGAAATAATTAAAACATAGGATTTTTGAAGTTGTTCAACTTCACCTGAAACTGTAGATGAAATCTACATCCACTGGATCAATCCTCAACTAGATAATCACTTTTATTAACCATAGGAATTAACTGGGCTCTTGCACACTAGTTTAAAACACAAGATTTTCCAGGCCTCTTACTAACCTATTATAATACAAAATTTTGATTGAGCTTTTGCCAACCAAGAACACAACAATTAAACTGGGTTCTTGCTAACCTAGTTACAATAATTCTTTTATCTCAATAGACTATGATCAACTTCATTAACCTAGAGATATACAAAGAATTCAATACACCTTCAACTAGCTATAATCAACCTTATAACCAAATAAGATATAAAGGGAAGATCAACCTCTTCCTTTGGATCTTCAATTTCTATCAACCTAGAAATTGCAAATAAAAGATCAAAAGTTAGGTAAAGAAAATATAATACTAAGTTTGAGATGAATATCCCAAACATCTAATGTTGATTCTTCATAGTTTTGATCAAAGATCCTCTAAATTACTTAGATATATTGAAGTAGTAATGAATCTTGTTAAAATCTAATAGCTCTGTGATTTTTGCTCTTGAAGAAATATGAAACTTATAAAAATTGTTTTGTTGAAATGAGGTGAAAGCTATTTATAGAGTATGATAACCGACTTTTGAAAAATAACTAACTTTTCGACCTTAAATTAATTTGTGAATTGATTTGTAGTAGTTACCAACTAATGAATCTATTCGCTTATGAAGATCATGAAGAAGTTCATGACTGAATCAATACATGAATTGAATCATAATATTTTACAACCAGTTCTTAAATCAATTACCTAATCAATTTAGGAAAAATTCTAAACCTTTGGTAAAACAAATTTTCAAAACTTTTCTCCGTGAATCGATTTGAATATATTTTCATAAATTCTTCAATGAATCGATTCATGAATCTATTCACACAGTGAAAAATGATTTTTATAAAACTTGTACTTGTGAAAAATCATTTGAAAACATAGTTTGAAAATATTTTATTTAAGTTGATTTAATTTGATTTATTTCTACCTCAGTTTAATCATTTTAGAAAATTATTTGGATCAAATCTGATTAGAATACACTTACAAAAGATCCTAGAAAAATTAATAAAAATACTAAGATTATTGTTGGATCTCTCGATATCTTAAATATCACTTAATCAACTTGTATCTGCAAATTGAATAAACACTCAAAGAACATAGTTAGATCATGACATTAATTAAAATTGTTTGTTAACATCAAAACTGGAGAACATATTCTAGCAAGGCTAACAATTGATGTCTAAGGATGAACTCTTTTTAATAGGTGTCTTTTTGAAATTATCTTTTACAGATTCTTTATTGAAGTTGTTTACAAAAGGGTTTTCGATTTGACTTTGTTCACAATAGTTTTCAAACAGTTGAAAGAAATGTAGGTGCAATTGTTACTTTTCCATTGTTTGACAATATAAAATTTTATAATTTTCTAGGAGTTTTTTAAAGAATGTTGAAAAATACTATTTTCTTTTTTTCTTTATCTTTTTTAGAAAAAAATTCTTGATAAAGAAGTTCTTGTTTAGTACAAATTCTATTTTTATCATTTCAATTTGTTTTTTTTTTTTAACATATGGTGATATGTTTGAATGGGTAGGGGAGGAGGGTTCTATTACTAATTCTTTGTTGAGGCATATTCTATTGTATAATTTGCTTCTAGCATACTTTTATTATAATCTACACCTTAATAGTTTACTTGTGATTTTTTAATCTAATTCTACATCTTTCCAAGGATCTAATTCTAGTGTTGAAGTAGTTAATTTTATGTCTACTAATCTTCTTGGAAGATATCTTGATTTCTCTAGTAGGTTCATATTCTTATTTTTTAATTCACATAGATAAGGATCTAGTAAATTTAAGAGTTACAACTCTAAGGGATTCTTCTATTATTTGATGGAGTGTTTGGTATTCTTCATACTTTAGAGGCAGCAATTTTGGGATTTTACATTCTTCCATAAAAGAAATCTTATCATCTTTTAAAAGGGATAGTATTAAGTGGAGCAAAAAGTATTTTCCATGAGATAAGAAATGAAAACTATTAGCCCGACATGGGGTTTGTAAATAAGTGATTGTCTGATAATGAGCAAGGAATATCCGTCTTTTTGCTAAACAGGGTGTATTGAACTCATAATTCATTAGATCCTTTTATGTTGGCATTTGTTTTCATAACTTTGTAATGAATTATATAGATTATATCCACATGTCCAATTCCTTCTTTCCAAATTCCTTCTTTTGTTTTGATTTTTAAAACTAAAAAGTTTTTACTATCTAGGTTTTCTAAGGATACAGTATAACTTGGAGAATAATTAAAGTAAACTAGTCCATTGTGTAAATTTGACTATAAGCAAACTAATAAAGAATTTTTGAAGGTAGTTGCTTTTGTATCTTGAAGCATTATTAATATTGGGGTATTAATTCCTACCCTATGTGGAGGTTTTGCAGCTATTTGAATAAGACCTATATGTAAATGCTTATAATGTTTTTTTATATTGTTGAACTACATGTAGAGAAAGTAAAGATATTGAATCAAACAGTTTATTAATACTTAAGTTTTGTTCACTAGTAGTGATGTTAAAATCTTGAAAGAAGTCAAAGGTATCTGATTTATAAATTTATTGACTTGGAACTTTTGGCATATTCTAATTTTTAAATTTTTGTTCTACTTCTAAAATAATTAATTCCTAACTATTGATAATATCTTGATTTATTCTATCATCTTCTTGGCTAGAATTCTTTAGAAGTTGATGGTATTAGTTCCTTGTGTTTCAAGGAAAGTTTCCCTATACCAATGGGCCATGATTACTTTTTTATGAACACTAATTGCTAAAAGGAATTATTGATTACTCTAGTTTTGGCTTTACCTTACCTAGGCTTTCTGCCCCTATATGGAACTATCCAACACCATGGGACCAACCTAACACTCACCTCTCCCTGGCATTAACACGAGCTAATTAACATGACTTTTAAGACTACAACAACCTTTTATAGTTGTACTAATGCATAATATACAAAGTCTAGGTATTGAAAACTTCTACAATAGTAACCAACTAATCCCGCTATAGTGAACTACTATTCATGCAACAGTTGACCAGTCACTATAGCGACCTAGGGACCTCTCTCCTCTCACCACAAGGCTCTGATACCAAGTAGAGTGGAGTTGCTCAAGGAGTTGGGGATCAATCTTAAATACATGTTGAACATACATGTTTTTATACAAAGTATATTAATGTAGTGCAGAAGTATAATAACAGTGCAATTTAAAAGCATGAAAAACATTAAGAAAATCATATGTTACAAATATGGAATTTAACAGAGGCAAGCACATAGAATTAAAACTTACAAAATTTATTGATTCCTAAGCATCACGTACAAAGGATTTTAAAAGAAAAGAAAATTACAAATATTGAGGAGGAAGGGATAAGATTATAAAGGCTATAAGGGTTTTATGCTTAAGCTTTAAAGCTTTTGGAAGTAATTGAAAAGGTTTTGTTTTATGCCTTGGTTGGGCCATGCTTTTGTCTTGAGAATTCATCTATTTTCATAAAGGTTGATCAATGCTTCAGACTTGAAACTCTTATTCCTTTTCATTCTAAGGAACTTGAAATTTTCTTTAAATTTGTTAAAGCATCTTGAATAGTGATTGAATAGACTAAAAGTACTTGAATAGTATTTTCTATTTTGAATTTTTCCTTTTCACTGAAAGCTTCTTAAATTATTGTACTAAAGGAATCTTGTATAGTTGATGAAGCATGTCACTTTTCAAATTTCTATTTTCAAAATGAAGGACATTACTCTTTTCAAGTCCATCCGAATCAAAATGACAAAGAGTTTCATGTCCAAAGCACTGATCAACCTCTATAAAATTAGAAGAATTCTTAAGACAAAGGCACTACCTGATGTGCACAAACTTGTTACACGTTTTAAAATAGCCATAAGCGCATGATGTAATTGTAGTAAAGAACCGACGAATATGGGTCGATTCCTCAGGGAAGTTTTGTTTCTTTTTAATTACCAAAATCCTTGCAATTCAACTATCCAGATAGATTGATGAGTAAAAGGAGTAGCGGAAATAATAAAAGATGCTTTATAAATAAGGCAAGGATATAAACTAAAGGAAAGTAATCAATGCAAAAAGGTCTAGGACTAGGATTTACCTTAACCTATGAATTCTTCAGTAAACAACATAAAGTTTCCTTATTTTAATTATTTAGGTGAT
>JANHAO010004411.1:0-24253 GCA_026873985.1 Saraca asoca | reverse complement strand
CTATCTTATAGGTTATCTGATGTACATCAAACACTGGATAGTATATGAGCTTATCAGGCCCATATCCTATCCTACTCTTATCCAAACTTCTTATCCTATCCACCCTTATCTTATCCTGACCACCAAACGAGCCCTTAAAGTAAGACATTATGCCTTACTTTAGGATAATAATAGAGTTTCTCCAATATTGGACCATTCCTAAGTATTGGATCTAGTATCATGAAAATTAATTGGCACTAACTATCATATTTAAATTCTGGAGACATAATTGGCACAAATCATCAAGTAGTAATATGCGAATCCATGAGGATACTTGTGTCATAAAACCTTTTTATTTTAAAAATCATGAAAACAATGCTAAAAATATAATTGGGTGCCTTTAATTCAAAATCCACATTATGCAATGTTTTAATAAAAAATTGTTTTCATAATTATTTTTCTTTATTTTTGAAAATAAACATAATCTTTTTCATACATTATAAAGTATTTGGATCTTTGGTTGGTTAAACAGACATAAATCACAAGGAAGTAACCATGGGATCCATATATTTGATATTATGCACATATAAATTGAGAAGTTTTCTCTAATTGAGATATCCTCCAAAATTCCATTAACATGAAATTGTTAAAAGAATGGACAAGTACAACCTAAGTACTCAGTGGGTAAAAAATTTACACCCATCTTTGTGTTGAAAATGTTTTGGTCATGCAATGGTATATATAATTTATGTACTAGAAAATATATTATATATAATATACAAATAATCATTTACATGCAATTGTATTTATTCTTATCTTTCTACTCTTGTTTAATCTTTCTCTACGTCTTCATGCATAACTTGAAATTTAATCTTATCTCATATCGTGCTCGAACTTAATCAATTACATTATAACTATCTTATGATATGGGATGTTATCAATGTAAACAAAGGTTATCAAGAGTAGTAGGAAATGGGAACCTTGGAACAACTGTTTGATGGACTATCTCAGAAGCTAACATGCATACATTTGGGTTCATATTGATTAGCCAGTCAAATAAGATACATTATATACAACATATCTAACATACACTGATATTATGCAATTGAGGGGGAAAAAGCAATCACAGAAATGTTATATGCCCCAACAACATACTATGTAAGGTTGTATAGCCTTAACAGCATACCATATAAGGTTGTATACCACTAATGACATAACATATAAGGTTGTATGCCCCCAACGACATGCAGTATAAAGTGGCCCCTTCCACTCTATACCCTGAATCATGAGTCATTGGCCTATATGACCTACCAAGTGATGTAAGATCTTAATTTCTTTCATCTTTCTAGTATATATAAGTCTTCTTCTTTTTGCATTGTATCAGTTCATATACGCAATCATCTATTAAGCATATTTTCCTAATTAATGAAATTTTCTAATGAAATCATAACCTCTACCCATAATAAGTTGATTAACTTATTTTTTCTAAGGTTCTTATGGAAATCTCATTTTCTTATCATAATCCTACATGCATATGATAATTTTATGAAAATTATGGAGAAATTAGATTATGATGTTTTTTCTGAAGAAAACTGCTAAACTCGAAAAATATGTTACATGTACAAAATGTTACTTAAAAATAAGAATTAAATGATTTTAAAATAATGAAATATTTACAAAAATATATCAAATTTATATTTTCAAGGGATACCTCATAAAAATATAAATAGTATAATTTTGATGCAATTGAATGTGAAAAATAGAAATTAATTTTCATAACAATTCTTAAAATTCATGTGATTTGAAAATCATGGTAATAGGAAAATATAGATATATGAGATTGTGTTTCATGAAAACACACATAGTTAGATTTCTAAAAACATCCAACAAGAGCATTGTTCTAATCCTATGCTAATCCATAGGTTAATTCTACCCAGATATACATATAATAAATTAAATATAACATTTAATTCAATAAGCATTCATGTTTTCTAATTTTTAACCTAATCTTAATTCCCTATTAGTTCTCCGTTAGCTATTCATACTCACTATGTTTTATGTAACATAACATATTTACATAACTTCTATTTTCTTGATTTATTCATAGTTAAAATGCTATTTGCTTAGATCTAATTTTCTCATTTCCCATCATACAGAAAACATTGGGTTGATTCAAAATATAATGTTTACAGCAAAAAAAGAATCTAAAAAGGTAAAATTCCCACTCACCCATTAAAGGGAATTCCTAATTTCTTTGGTCCTAGGCCTAGTTCATAATATCAGTAATATCTCATGACTTAAGCAAAATTTACTAAACATAGCATAAAAATTTACAAATATGAGATATTGTGAACCCGAATTTGTCTTTAGTTTGATTAGATTATCTCAAATTTTTAATTTCAAATCAGGGATGCACTACAATTCTATTTCCTCGAATGTCAGGTTTTGTCCCACTCCATACTAACCAGTTGATCAGTCCTAATGAACTGATCAACCTTTCGGTCAACCCTCAGGAGTCAACCTGCAAGCTACCACCAGACCCGTGTCTAAATCCTAACAAGTTACCCCAGGGGATATTACACCAATATTATATTCTCTTTTTTTTTTTAATATTTAATCCTATGTGTCATGACAAATATAATTTATACTTTCTCTTAATTACATAACTTTTGTTACTATGTGATTTCTATCAATCAAATTGTTGGATTGCAACTAATTATAATATTAATCTTACATGTCAATTTTAAAAAAAATAATAATAGGTATGCAACAAATTATTAACTACTTCTTATATTTGAAAGTATATTATTTTTATGTTAATTTTAGAGTATAGTGATGGAGTATTAGATAATATCATATCAATATAAAATTTTATAAATATGATATACACGATTGGTACTTTAAATTCAACAATAAAATTTGAAAAAAACTATCCTATAAAATTTATGTTAGAGTGTAAGAGTTACTATAAATTAAAGATTAAAACACTATTTTGATCCCTCACAAATGCAAGTTTTTTTAATTTGTTCTCTGTTTAATTTTCATTTTTAATTTAGTCCTTGACAAATGCAATCTCTTTGAATTAAATCATTTCATTCATTTACCTCACATTTTGTTAAATAAAGTGATGATTTTAAAATCCAAAGTCTAAATTAATGTCTTTCAATATTTGTGTAGATACTAAATATAACTTCTATAATAATGCAATGTACTGGGAATCAACTAATGTATTAGGAAAGGGATGAGGAGCAATATTACCAGCTTCAAGTTAAAGGTTGCTCTCTTCTTCTAGATCTTTTTCTTTTTGCTCTTAATTTAAGTTGGTTAAAACTTGTGTTTCTTGATTTTTGGTCTCAACTTTTTCTCCACCTTATGTTTTTTGTTGGAATTGCAAGTTGATGGCTTTCATTTCTTGTTAAAGCTTCAAGATGTTAGCTCCTAATTCTTGTTGGAACTGCAAGTCATTCTGAGTCATAATTTGAATCAGATTTTCAAGAGATCTGATAGAAAAATTGGAGCTTGATAGTTTTGCTAGTTAGCTTGGAATGGGGGGCTAGAAGTAGGCTTGACCAGCTTAGTAGTTAAAGCTTAAATTTGATTGATGATAACAACCATAGCTATATGAGTCAAAAAATGGATCATAGTGATTATAGCATTCAAAATTATATAAGTAGGGATATGGATCGTATTACCTTTGTGGATAATATGGATCATGTTGCTATAAAAATTCTCACATGTTTAAGCTTGCAGAAATGGTTTGTAAGATTGCAATATTTGAGACCCATTAACTACTACCATTTATGTCAATTGATGAAATAGAGAAGTTAACTCAGATATTTACTGTGCAAGTTTATAATTCTATGCCATGACTTCTAATTCAGAATGTTAGATAACATGAAATAATAAAAACAATAAAAGAAATTCACAAAAATTATGAAATAGTTCAGATTGGTGTTTGCTCTCCCTTCTCAAATTCTACAAGATTTTTCAATCTCTGAATTATATATTAGCTTAGAATAATGAAAGGATTGAGTCATGCACTAAAGGACTTAGCAAGAAATCAAAATCTAAAAGAATTAAAATAGGAAAAATAGCAAAATAATTCAAAAAATATTTGAAAAATTGAAAAATCATAGTAAATGATGGAATTTGAAAAAAAAAATAGGTTGGGGTATGTAGGAAAGCTATGATTCTTGCTCCAAAAGCCAAAAGCCGGTGCCTTGCCAATTTTGAGTTTCTAATTCCATAGAAAATTTTTGCACCCAACGCTGTCAAAAAAACCAAAAAACTAGGGGAACAATGTAAAAATAAGGGTTAAGGACTAAAATTAAATCCTAATATCTTAATGCTATATACAATTGAAAACATAAATAAATTAATCAGCCAATCCCTAACAACAGTACCAAAATTTGATAGTTGTTGAGACCGACCTAAGCTAATAGTTAGGGAGAATCCAAGCCGATTCACAGAGACCAATGATTAGCTTCAATTTGTTCGCTGTGTGAAATGAGGGGTTAGATACTATCTAATTAGATATAGGAATTAAAATAAACAGTTTAAATGCATAGAAAATAAAATAAAAAATGAAAGGAAATCAAATGAAGAAAAGCTAATCCAAGAGACTTTTACAACTAATTTTATGACTGATCCTTGCTACTATTGTTTCATTCCCTCTTTGATTACTTAACCAGGAAATTAATTAAGCCTAGCACCTAATTAATTCTTATTAATTTTTTCCTAAATTGGCCAATCAAGCCTAGAATCCAATTAACCCTTATTGTTAGATTAGTTGAAGCCCGACATCTTAACTAATTTACTAATAACATTAGCATCTAAAAATATCAAGTCTAATTAATTAAATTATCCCAATAATAGCTCAACTAATTACTCTCAATTGTTTAGGAAAATTGATTCACCCCAGTAGTAAATCAAAACTTTATTACTACTCCAACCAAATAGTAACAAATAACAACAAATTGCCTGTGGAAATATAGCTAGTAGAAAATCACAATGAATAATTAATTAATTGGCCACCTTAATTAATCATCCAAAGCAATTATAAGCATTAAAATAGAGAATCAAATTAGGAATAAATTAGAATTACAAGTAAGTCTCACAACCAATAAAATAATTGGTGCAGAATTTCCCTTAGATTGAGATAAAAGTTTAGCTATACATTAATATAAAAATAAAAGGAAAAGAGAAAATCTAATTAGGATTAGAATTTTACTCTAGAAAAGCTCCTTTCCTTCCAAAATTAGAGACAATATAAAATGAATTTAAAGTTATTACAAATATGGCTCAACATAGTATTTATTGGCTCACTACACTGTCTTTTGATTGGGTTGTTGATTAAGGTTAGAAAGAAGCTTAATTGGACATGAACCTTTTCACGTGAAATGTAGCTTAGTTACTTAAGAGTCTAATGGCCTTAACCTTGCATAAAAAAAAATCAATATTTAGATCAAATTATGGAGCAAAAACTAAGACAACTTTCTAGAAAATCTAACCCTGTAGCAAAATTAAATACTTAAATCTACAATCATGAAACTGATTCAAAATGGTGTAGTTTGACCTTAATCACTTCATGAATGTTGTTGAAATGGATATCTTATGGGCTTAGGTTTCCATCGAAATCATGGATGAAACTTTATTTATAATGAAAATATTAAAACTAATTCTGAGTCACAGGATAGTACTTTATTTCAGCATGTAGGCTTTATTTAACCTTCAAAACAACTGAAATAGGCTTAGGACTCTCCATGATATTTTTAAATCTTTCTCTTCCCTTTCCAATGATATAAAAATCATCAAAAATTGAGGTCCAAAACTCAAGATCCACCCAAAAAACCTGAAATAGTTTGAAATAATATAAATTTATTGAATAATTCAATTAAGTGTAAAAATTGAGCAAACCACAAAACTGGTACAAGCATGCAATTAAACTCATAAACATGAAAAAAAAATACAAAGGGATATAAAATATGTATAAATTGTATTCATCAATAATAAGATTAAATGCCTATATTGATTAAAAAAATATTTTACTAAATGAAAAAAAAAAGAAATTAAAGTGATAACTCTTTTTACCTATTTTTAAATTAAATTCATGTGATAGGTTTAAAGTATAAATGATATCATATAAGTATTTGAGGATATTATATTAGATTTTAGTCTTCTATATTATCAATTTTGCTATCAAAATTAGAGACAAATTGATAAAAGGACTTGATTATATCAAATTAAATCTATCGATGAATAAATTGAGGATGAAAATTAAATAAGAATTAAATTAAAAAATATATAGATTATTTTAGTCTAAATTAAATGATTTGAATCAAATTAGTTCCCTGAGTGTGTGGACTTGTGCAAGAAGAAATAGTTAGCACAGTCATTTACCACTGAACTATTACAGCCAAAATTATGGGCAATATTGATCAGTGGTTACAGTTAAGTGGACCTTTAAGGCCTTCAATGCCATGATCAGACCTGTAGAAGATAATCTTAATTTCCAAGGCCCAGTACAACAGTTGTCATGTTAACACTGGCAGATCCCCCTTTACCACCTGTTGTGGTCCAAAACAATACACCTTTATTCATTAGACTCATTATTTCTTCATCAGATATATCTTTCTACAAAAGAAACCTAGAAAGCCCCACTTTATTACCAGTTTCCTTGACATCTTTCTCAATCTGCTTTCTATACTCTAAATAAGTGAACTTCTTGTACACCGCCGGATTGCCACAACTGTGTATCATTGCATCATCTGAGGGGCAATAGAAATAAGCCACAGAAAACCTATCAACCTTTTCTGCAGCTGTTACTCTGTGTTTTATGCTTTTGTAAATGTCATTGCTCATTCCCTGCATGCATCTCATAAAATAGCACAGAAAGTTATTTTTGGAAACTAATTGAGATAACTTAATTTTTTGACAGGATTTTTCTATCTCGTATTTTATAATAATAACAGGTACAGATAATAACATAACTATCTATCGTAATTTACATGATTTGTTATCTCACATTCTTTTTTCCGCCATTCTTTCTTCCAATTTCAAGCCACTTTTGTCCATCATGGTTAGATGGCAATCTTATGGGTTATCCCATCTAGGAAGTGGCAATTAAAACGGGAAGCAAATATTTTTCACTATTGTGCGATGCATGCCTTCTTCATAATAATGGTCGGTCTTAAAATGATTTTTCGTACAAATAATTAGCATCAAACAATTGTTTTGACTATGTGAAAAACATTATGACATTTATTTTATATATTTGTCTCATCTTATTTATTATTTATTTGACAAAATTTGAACAAGTAAAATTAGTAACTAAATAGATTCAAATCAATTTGAATTCTAATGAAATATATAATAAGTAAAATTCAATAATTAAATCAAAAGTAAGCTATCAAATGAATATTTGAAAGACTAATGAGACATCAAATTCGTGCTAAAAGATATTTTGACATCAAGGTAGTATCAAATTTGAAACTTTTTAGTACCATTGTTACTAAATTTTACATGACTAATTATTTTCACTTAAAATCTTTGCTTTACTTTGTTCTAATATGCGTATTATTTGAGATGATAACATAAACTAATTTGAGAGTTCATAAAAAAAATGTAAAGAATTAAGAAATTATAAATTTAGATAAGAAAAAATTGTTTGAGATTTTCAAATAAATTGTTACATGTATCACTTTTTAATAACACTTTTAGAATGAAATTTAACTTTTATGTCAATTAGAACTTATTAAATATTTGTCATGTATGCAATTTTAACAAAGAAAATGACAATAATACTAAACTGATATAAAACTTATGAAATTGATATCAATTGATGTTAAAATATCTTTCGATATTAATTTGATGTTTCCCTAATCTTTTAGATATCAATTTTGCAATTTACTCTTAAATCAAATTAATTATTTCTAGCACTGCTCAGACATCAGTTAATTACTTAATTAAAATTTGACTATCGTTAGATTGAATAGAAAGTTACCTGAAACAAATCACCAATATTAACAATTAGAGCTTGTGGGTTTGGTTTGACACCAACCCATTTCCCATCTTTCAACAGCTGCAAGCCTCCAACCTGGTCTTGATATACTATGGTGAGGAAACTGGAATCACTGTGAGGAAGCAGCCCAAACACCTTTGAAGGAAATGGACATGCTGGATATCTGTTCAGTCGAAGATAATTGCTGTTTGGCAAACAATTTTCTCGGAAATAATTTGATTCAATGTTCAATTTCCGGGCCAGAATTTCTGCCAAGCTTTGAGCAAGAGCCGCAACTTTTGTTGCAAAAGCTTCGGTGGTTGATCTAAATTTATAGGAATACTATATGAATAACACAGTTTGAGTAATCATAGCCTTATTTATTAATTTTTAACATGTGATATCAATTTAACTTATACTTCATGTATGCAAGTGATGAGTCATGTACAACCTTTACGTGTAAAGAATACATAAAAGTATAAGCCATGTCGAACTAGAAGGTATATATTTAAATTTAGATATTTACGCAACTTTATTTTATATTATCTTTTATTTTCACATATAATATTGTTTGGATAAAACTGTTTCACCCTTAATCATGAATTTTTAAGAAAATAGTTAAAATTATTTTATTAACAATGAAAATTAAAAGTTCCTGTATGAAATTTTTCTTACTAAAAAAAAAGGGTAAATAGACAACTTCTCAATTTAATGAAAAGTAAAATTTTTCGGAAATTTCTATTTCTCTTATTTTACGTTTCTAACAATATTAAATAATCTTTAATCAGTGTTGTAAGATATTGGTTAACAAATGCGTATTTGAATTCGTTTATTTTAATAAGAGAGAATCCGGAGAAAAGGAATGCTCATTGGGGGGTAGCAAATTTAATACTTTTATACTTGACTGTATCAAAGGGTAATTGAACTAATGACCTTTCTCTTGATAATGAAAACAATGAAATAGGATGATTTTATGGGAATTTTAAGCTGTTAAGAGGTTAATCATTTATTATTAAATTATTTTTTATATATCTTAAAATATATAAATCAAATAAAAAATATAAATCTAAATGTAAAATAAGTAATGTAATGGCTATAAAATTATCTGTGAAGATTATGATATTTATACAAATTTATTTTTACAAATTTCTCACATATATGAGGTGACATTATTTGAGTGCAAAAGACAAACATGTCAACCTTAGTCAATTAAACTCATTTTATCACCTCATTTATAGTCATTTTATCTTAGTTTTGAAATAAAATGTTCCTCATTGAGAAAAAAAAAAGAAAGAAAGAGACAAAAATGGATACAAATATTAAAATGTCTCATAACATATAAAACTCACATAATTTTATATTCTATTATATTTTCCTCCTATCTTTTGGAGTAAAAAATAAAAATCATTTCCTTACGAAATACGATAAATTTTTTGCCAAATGAAGTATGTATTATTTCAACTGAACCTAAAACTACTGTAGAATTACATTAACAGACAAAATAAGCACACAATAAGATTCAAAAAAGTGCAAATAAATAAAAATAAATAAATAAAAATATTTCTCTATCTAAATTTGGATATAGGAACATTAGGATGAGAGTTAGAATCTCAGGACTGATAAATAAAAGAGAGATGTCCACCTACCTGAGACTTTTCGGCTGGTCCATTGTTGATATATCTGAAAGAGATATATGAAATGCTTCAGACCATGACAACTGCATCAGGTTAGTGGCAGCTGAGTTCCCCCACCTATAGCTTGTTGCTGATAAATTCAAAAAATTTCGTTCTGACTTTTTTGCAAATGGCTGATGAAAAATCTCCATTTGCACCTTTTGCATTCCCTCCAACAGCTCTTGTGAAATCCCATGATTTACAACCTGAAAGAAACCCCACTTTCCAGCAGCCTCAGTGATTTCTCTCACACATTCTTCTCTTTCAGGTTGGTCCATATGTAGTCCGGCGAGATCGATTAGAGGTAGCTCAAAGTTCTCCACCATAGTTGTAATATTGTCATCTTTTGTTTCTTCACCATAGCAATTTTGCAGAAGGGTCTTGTAGATTTCAAGAAATGGAGGGTCGTAATCCATTTGGGTGTGTGCTAATTACGTGTTTAACAATGTCTCCAATTGTCCTCTCAATCCTGATGTAATCAATAGTGTTTAATCACTCAAAAGAATTAAGTTATCTATGCAGCAAGTAGGCTCAAAAGAAAGGAAAAAAAAAAACAGCTATATTGTAATTTCTTAATGAAACAATTTCGTTCACATAAATACTTTGAAGATGTGAATGACAATTGTTAGCCATTGGACTTATATATCTTTTCCAATAAGTGAGGCAGATTGAAGATAACAACCTAGTTGTATCGGATAACAATCATGGCTATATAGATAATCTTTTCTGCATTTGTAGTGTGTGTTAAAAAATGCTAAGTATTGCATCTCAGCTTTTCTGCTGTTAACAGATATAGTATGGCAGCAAGATAGTGGTTTTATAAATATGGACATGTGTTTGACTTCCTAAGTTCCCACTAGTAATGAATTATGTGTAAATCAGGTAGATTCTAATATATTCTGAATAAACGAAGATTTTTATTTCACTGAGAAAAAAAAAAGATTTAAAAATCATGTATGAGACTAGATTTTTTAAGCGACCCACATGCCACCTCCCTTTAATTTTCTCTCTTTCTATTTATATGAAGTAAGAATTTTTATTTATTCACAAATATATTAGAATTTTACGCACATAATGGTGTAATAATTAAAAGAGTTAAGAATATACTAAGAAGCTAAGTCCTAGATAGAAATTTCTCACAGCAGTAAATTTATGTCTCCCAATTTTGCCCTAATTTACTTTATGATTATGAATTAAGTTCTACCAAAAGCCAGAAAGTTAGATGAACTAATTTTGAGGGAAATATGAAGCTAAGTCCTAGATAGAAACTTCTCACAGTAAATTTGTCTCCCAATTTTGCCCTAATTTACTTTATGATTATGAATTAAGTTCTACCAAAAGCCAGAAAGTTAGATGAACTAATTTTAAGGGAAATATTTCTTGTGTTCTCGAAGTGCTAAGAAGATTCATAACATTCCCGTACAAATTTTCTATATAATAGCCATTTTATGGTTTTGATTCTGAAGACATTTTGGGAGAAGTCAACGAGATGAGAAGAAAAGTCAGAGAGAAAGGAAAAAATAATGGATTTTCCGCCAAAAACAAGCTAGAAATGACAAGAAAAGTCTTCTGATTTTTCCTTTTCTTTACCCTTCATTTTCATGTGAAAATTGGGAAAAAAAACCAGTTTGCTCTTAATAGAATACATACATATGAGATATATAGTATAAAAAAAATGAAGTAGAAGTACTAAAATCTTACCTATATGCTTGAGTTTGAAGTTGTGATGATTCTATTTGAAGCAACAACGGCTTTCAAGTGCAGTCTCCAACAATAAATAGAAGCTGGAAAATAAGAACTGATGGAAAAGATTTAGATGGAATTACAAGGGAATCTGATACATACATACATATACATATACATATTTTGTTGTACTAGAAATCAAAAGAAAACTCGCTTACTCTTGAAATAGTGATGTTTCCTAGCTAGTTTGAGAAGAACAAAAACAAGAAATGGCTTCACTAATTCAAGAGAAGAAAATTGGGTGACTTTGAGAATAATTAGAAGAATCTGTGATGTAAATTCCAACAAGCTTGGACTAATATATATACAACTTGTGGTATATATAGCTTAGCTGGGATTTTGTTGATCAAAAATTTATGGCTGGAGAAAGAACACGTCGCCAAGCATACCATTGAGGAAAGAGGGTGTCACTCACAAACGTGCACATACACTCTGTCACAAGATTAGGAAACTTGTTGAGGGCCACCTTACTGAGGCATAATCAAGAGGGCACTGTGTGCACTGTGTGCTGTTTATTCTGGCCTTGAAATGACGCTTCCATGTGTTAATCCCACTTTCAGGACACGAATAGATTGATGATATGAAGCTGATAAGCATATTGGAAAATCGTACAATTCCATTGTGGCCCCAACTACCATTCTGTGGTTGAGTTGTGAAATTGGATATTCACGCTTACTGGGGCCAAAACATTAAGCAAGGTGTAAGGGGAAGAAGAAGATTGAACACAAATTACATTCAAGAGTAGTTATAGGCTGGTAGTTATGCACAAACATTCACCAATATAAAGTATGCTTCATTATAAGTGATATATATATGGGTAACTGGCTTCTAACTGTTTATATTCCCTCTTTGCATGTATTAAGGATGCCTTTTTCTTTTATAATTTTACATTTCAATAAAAATAAGGCTTAATTATAATCTCCGTCCCTATTATACAAAATAATCTAATTTTATCCTTTAACTATAATATTATATTTTAGTTACTTTAATATATAAGCTGGATCACATCTCTTCCATATAAATAATTTTAGTCAAATTTTAATTGATACACAAAATTTTAACGGAAAGCTCCAAGTTGACAATATTAAAAAAGAAATTAATTGATCATATGATTTTAATAACTTTAAATCAAATATATTTTCTTATCTTAAATGAGTTATATAATTTATATGTTTTTTGATACAGCGAGATGAGTCTTACAAATTTTCCTCCTAGTGATTGTCAATTTGAAACTTGATTAAAAATTTATGTGTTACTTATGATTTATCGTCTTATAAATTCAACATAAAATTACTAATTTGGATTTGATTTGATCGAATTTGAATACTGAAAAGATTGACATAGAATTTTTTATTCAAGAGAGATCAAATATAATAAATTTGTGTATTAAATAAACTAAAATTATAATTAAATCTAAAAATAATAATTAAACATATATTGAATGGGGAGTGTGACTTATATTTTAGTACTGTCGTTTTGTACAAGTTTAGTGAGAGTTGTTCTTATTCTTGGATTTTACTTCTCTGAGTTAAATCATATTATTTATGGTTAAGTTAGCCACAAACCTTCCGGGAGATAATGGTTATCTCAATTTCTTGTAATATTACATTTTTCTTTTCTTTTCTTTTTTCTTTTTTGTTACTCATGAAACAATTACAAAGGATAGAAGTATATAAATAAATACAACCATAACATGAAAATAAAACTCAAGCTCGCAACAAAACATATCTATAAATACAACCAAAACATGAAGATAAAACTCAAGCCTGCAACAAAACACAAGAGATCCACGGCATACATGTAGCGTACTAGAGAAAACATTAAAGCTAAAACTAAAAATGAAATAAAAGATGAACTACAAACTACCTACTTATCCGAGAGTTTGACCATAATCCACAAAAACCAGTTTACGAGTGATTGACTTGTGTTATAAAGTGGCTTTGTGAATCAAATTTGATTTAGGACGAAATTTGACATTAAAATCAAATATGAAGAAGAGATTTTATAGTACAAATTTTGGTACAAATGCATTTATGTATTATTTTTCTATTTTGGGGGTATTTGTATCTTGTTTAACATAAATTTTTGTCCAGTGTGAGTGAAAAATACATAATTACAATCCTTATATTTTTATTTTTATGTACATATGAGATAATCATTAGAATCCTTTTGAACAAAGAGAAAAACTCTCATGTCAACTTGAAAAAAATATATGTATTTTTGCCATTAGAGCTTTGGCCTAAAATACTTTTTATGGGATCACATTTGATGACCTGAGTGAGCACTATAGCATGAGTTAGAGATTAGAGTATAATGGTTTAGGCTCTCTTTATACATTTAAAATTATATAATGAAACATATATTAATAAAATAGAATTGTGGTAAAAATATTTGTAAACAAATCATCGCAAGATAGGTATCCAAGATCCGTGTGATTGAGCTGACTAATAGTCTTAAAATACAATTCCTCAAACTATTCCAATTGAGAAGCAATGTCAAAGTAAATCTCTGCTATATCCAAATGAGTGCCTATCTGAAGGTTAGATTGCAGAGGTTGCTTGAGTTATTTTTGTCTCCTTAATTTCTAAGCTTTGTCTAAATCATTGATGGAAAATTGGTAAGAAATATCCCAATTAATAAATCATCACAAATTTCATTGATGCTAAGAGAGAGACAAGTTTTTTTTTCTTTTTCTTTTTTCCTTGTATGATCTTTCCTCAAATGGCCAAGTGATGATTTATTAATTGGGAAAATTGGTAAGAAATATCCCAACTAATAAATCATCAGAAATTTTTAATGTTTTCAATTTAAATTCAAAATATTATATATATATATATATATTAAGTAATTTGTTATTATATGACAAAAATATATCTCGAGTAACTTGTTATTTTTATAAAAGAAAAAGAAAAAGGATATAAAGAGATCATTGTCATACACAAAAATCAAATTGAATTCAAGATGACTTTTTCCTTCATTTTTTTTTTTATTCTATGTATACTCTTAAGAGCAAATTGAAAACTACGTCATGGCTGGAAATACCTGAGAAACCAACGGCCAACCTCAACAAACTGATCGAACTATTAATACTACAAAGGAAATAAGATAAAGAAAGAACTTACCCTGATTGTTGAACCACCCTCAATCCTGTTGGAGACATTTGCCAACCCGATTCTACTGTAACCCATAGTAATTTGAGATCAAAGAGAGGAGATGAACATGAAGGCGCTGTCGTCCATCTGGTAGAAGGTCGACAAACAATTATCATGTTGGTGAAGCTTGTCGCAGAGAGAAACACCAAGATGGCTCTGTAAGTAATGAGATATGAATGAACAGTTGTAATATCACTTTTTTCAAATTTAAAGAGAATGACAAAACTTAATTTCAAAATTAATTTTTTATATATTTTTCTCTCAAATTTACACACACGATCGAATTTAAATATCTTAATCTTCTAGCCTAGCTCATTTCCTATTGGAAAAATAGAGAGGACATCTGAATAAATTAACAAACATATATTTAAAGGAGGGGATTAAGATGGAAATAAGCACTAAAATAAGGGAGTCAACTATAATTACTTAAAATGGAGAGACTTATGTGTAATAGAACCTTAAAGAAGAAAAGTTTGATTTCCAATAGTTATTTTTATTCCTTAAGTGTATCTCCTCCAACTTTGTTTTGAAATATCATGTTCACATAGCAATTAAATTGAAGGGGCCAGAAAAGAGAGAAGCGGTATCGCATTCCTTAATGTTTAACATGAAGCTAAAAATGAAAGTAAAGTATATTATTTCCAAGATTTTTTTAAATATTTTTAATTTAAATTCAAAATGTTATATATACCATAAGTAACTTGTTATTTTGGAATCGAATTAAAAAAAAAAATGAAGTGATATCGTGTTACTTAAATTTTTAACACGAGACTAAAAATTAAAGTAAATTAATCTACATCTGATATTAATTTTAAGAGTATTTCTCTTTTGATGTTTTCAATTTAAATTTAAAATATCTGTGTATATGTTAAATATCTTATTACCTCCTATAAAAGGATATAAAGGGGTCATTGTCATAAAAGAAAATCTAATTGAATTCAAGATGACTTTTTCTTGATTTTTTGTCGTATGCATACTCTTCATATGAAAAAAAGAAAAGTAAAATGGGAATGTGTCATTGTCATTTATTTAGAGTAGGACAAAAGAGATATAAAAGGGGCCTTCTATAGAAAACAAAATCCTTAGTTTTTCCTTTGGCTCAACCTACCCTAAAAATATTGACCTTTATGAAGAGATGCCCTCCATTTTTCTTCCTCTTCACAATTAGAAAAGTTCCAGACAATCAAAGTACTATACTTTCTCTTTTTATACATTTGGAATGTAGCAGTTAAAATTTCACTACAAGCTCTATCATTTGATTGCAAGTTTAGAAACTGTAGTCACAAATCCCTACTGTCTAATTCTATAATTTCTAAAACTAACTTTATTTTCACTCTGTGACAGTGGTTCCATTATTATTATTATCAGTAACCAATACAATATCAATTAGTGAATAATAATAAAATAGATCCTTCGTATTGATAAAAATAAGGAACATATATATTATGATATTAGAATGCACAACTTATTGGCAAATAAAACCTTTTAACGGACGTTGAACTGGATTAATTCCAACGTCACATTTAACATTTCATGCCTGATTCATCTAATAGCAAATATTAGCTCAAGGGGCTAGAATTCCACGTTTAGTGGAACACTAAAATATATAATTGAAAAAATAAAAAATTATTATATTATAATTAATATATAAATACAAATATAACATATATTATATACAAAATTGGAAGTATTACACTTTTGATATAAATATAATTTCATTATATAATTGTTCTTGACACGATTTCATATTTCAAAATTATTTTATAATCAATTTATTATCAATTATATTAAATATATTTTTATTAGTTTATGTAATTAAGTAGTTATTCATCCCTATATCTTTATTCAATTGCCTAATTGATTGTTCATTATATATATATTAAAAATAATGTTTTTTTCACAAATATTATAGTTACACATAAAATTAAGATTATATAATAATTTAGACTTCTTGATTTTGATTTGAAAAGAACAAGTACAATTAATCTTTCTATATCTAATTAGTTTAAATATATTTATTATATATATTATTTTAGCTAGTATTTTTTTTCCATTATCATAAGAAAGACTACAAAAACATATAATCACACATAATTAAAAATAATGAAAACATATGACTAACAGTTGATTTTTGGGTTTCAATATATTAATTAAGGAAATAATTAATATATGCTTCAATATTTTAATAGATTGAATTTGAAACTTAGTAGGTCGTTTAAAATAATAATATATATAATATAATAGCACATGAAATTTTAAGAAGGTTAGAAAAAAAAAAACGCATCTCACTAAAATGCACGAAGTTCTACCAATGCATTGCCTCTCATTTAATCCCAATAAATGCCTTGTGAGTAAAACATAATTTTCATCCTAGATGCAAGTTTTACTAAATTAGTTTCTATTTAATTTTGCTTTTAATTTAGTTTTGAATAGATTCAATTTCTTTTAATCAAATTCTTATGTCCATCCATCTCATAGCCTATTAATTAATTAAATTGATGATTTGTAAACTCAAAATTTATTATGCTGTGATCCACTACTTATAAAATGCTAAATTAACTTGTATACAAATATTAAGTGTTTATATAAAATAAAAAATATTATATTAAATGATAAAAAATTAAAGTGATCATACTATGTCATTAATTTTGAACTAAAGTCATATAATAAACTTAAATATAAAGAATATTATATAAGCATGAAAGGATGCTACGCTATACTTTAAATTTTTATATCGTCAATTTGACTAATAAAATTAAAGATTAACAAAAAAATGTAATTTGAATAAATCAAACTGAGTTTGTCAATAATTATATTAACAACAAAGGTGAAATAGGATTAAAATTTCATATTTAAGATATAAATATAATATTTTTTAATGATAAAAGGAGTAATAAATCACTTAATACATATACTTAATATTTTAGATTTGAATGCAGGATATTAAAAAGAGAGAAAACCTCCAAACAATATCAAAGATGTACTGCACCACTAAAGATACAGACAATAAAAATAGTTTAATAGTCATTCTTCCAAACATAATCACTGTATATAGATTGTAACCATAAACAAATATATATATATATATATATATATAAAATTGACATATATATCATGATAATTATTGATAAAAAAAATTGAACATAAATCATTATAAATTTAAAAATTATTTTTTGGATTATAAATTGTGGATTTCTTGCCTAACGTGTACATGATTTAGTCGATCCTCAGTAACGGTATAGTTTGATCTCGTCCCAGACTAATGCGACAAAAACAATACAAGTGTATCATTGATGATGTCGTATCATGGGTTCAATCTTTGCCGACCAGAAGAAAAAGCAACGAAGAGAGATAAAAATATCTTTGATCATTATCATATCGGCAATTCCCTTCAACAGGCTCTCACGTAACAAAAGTTTATTTGTCGCTTATATAATTTGACCGTTGAAAAAGTCCAATATCCAGAAACATAAAAATTGGAGGAATAAAATGTGTTGATCCACAAAAATGGAATCTTTTGCATGCATCTAAATATAGGATTATGCTTTCACGCATATCCAAAAAAATTTTACAAGTTCGTATAAAAGTTCAATGTAAACTTTATAAAAATTATAAATATGTATAAATTTTATGAATAATAAATATATAAAAAATTATAAAAATTCCTACATGTGCATACTAAATTTAAGTGAAAAATCCAACGGTTAATGAAAATTCCAAAACATGAAAATCAAATAACCAAATGAAATTTGATTTCCTATTCCTCATGTTCAGTTAAAATGCTTGAAGCAATCCAAATATATCAAACTAGTAAACATATTACAAGATCTACAAAAGATGAATGAAATAGTTAAAATCTAAAAAGGCAATAACGAATGAAATATCCTTAAGGCATCAAAATCTTGAAATTATTGATAAAGGACTAATTTAGGAAATTAAAAACTAGAGAAAGATGACAAGCTTGAGTTTTGGAGGGACAAGTGTCAAATTGCTTTATTGAAATTCTAAAGCAAAATGAAAATGGATTCATGAATTAAAGGGGCTTTTATATTCTAAATAAACGGCTCAGACTAAAATCATTGAAAGATCATCAATGGATAAAGAAATGTCAATATAATATGATTAGGGTCCATTAAATATGTCGAATGAATAAAATGAAATGTTAGGAATTTCAAACATTGATTTAGAAAAAGAAAAAAAACTAAATATGAATATTAAAATTTGAAGTTGTTTAAAATGTACAAGTTAGCATTTTGAAGACTTAAAAATCTTGCATGATCAGTCTAACCTCCTTACAAGCATTGAAGGGGCAATTGACAAATAATAAGTTACCAATCACATAAAGAGTACAAGTCAGATAATCAAATAGACACCAAACACAGGTTAAGCATCAAACTTAATGGTCTTGCATTTGATCAAGTGAACGAGTGAGGTCAGTCACAAACATTATTGGTGATTAAACATTGTTAGCAATCATATGACAATACAAGATGAATCTTGACAACTGTCTATAGTTGCCATCAATTGTCAAAAGATTGGTAATAGTTACACTTTCAAAATCTTCCAACCATTGGGAAATCAATACATGATTTCCTCCAATTGATTAGTTGGTGTCACCAATCTTCTATAAAATCCGTAAATATGTATTTTTGGGACTTATGTTATTTCTAATACTAATTATAACCATGTAAACTGACTTAAGTGTCAAAAAGGCATCGATGGCCATCGCCATTTGAGTTCTTTTATGCAGGAAATCTTTTCTCCAATCATAATCATTTGTCTTTCTCTATCATTATATAATTAGTCTTTGATTAAGATAAGATTTATTAATTTCTTTTATTAAAATTTTATTAAAAAATTCAATTTTTTAATAAAAATTATAATTTTTACTGATTGATTACAAAAAATATAAAACTTTTCTACAAATTTATAAAAATGCATATTAATACAATTTTTTAATACGAATTAAATCTATTTCTCTCTCAATATATGTTAAAATATCTAGTATGCTATATGACAAAAGTGGAATGGTTACTTTATCGACACCCAACCTTTAACAGAAATAGCACGTCGTCGGGGCATCCCTTCCCTTTCATTGTCCCTTTGTATTTGACTAAAGAAACAAAGTGGCTTTTTTTTTTCAGGTGAGCTTGTAGACCCACTACCAAATGAGTGAACCAAGATTGGAAGCTACAGTAGGAGTGAATAGGACTTTTTAAGACATTTCACAAACGTGATGGATAAGATATTTTAAAATATCTATTGGAGGCACTGTTGCATGCATACATCATTTATCCTGTTGGAAGATATTTTGTATAAAAAAATTTCATTCGTTTGAATTGAAAATATTTTTTTAAACAATTTCATTTATTTATATTTATAATAATAAAATATTGAAATAATAAAAACATTTTATTTATTTAATATTAAATACGAAGAATTTGATAAAAAATAACATTTTTAATTTTAAAGAGGAAATTATTAATCATAATAATATGCATTTTTTTAATTACAATATATAAGTGAAATGAAAATCTTTTACTTAATACAAATAAATGAAATTCTTGTTATTTCATTTGACAAAATAAACAAAGTCTTATATATCTTATAATTAATAAATAATACATGATGTCATTATAGTAAAAAAAATAATTTTTTTTCTAAAATAATAAATATTATTTTCCGTCATATTTTCTATATAAAATATTAAATAAGTAAGATATTTTTTATTATCTAAATATTTTATAATTGTAATTATAAAGAAATAAGATTATTCCTAAGGAAAAATATTTTCCCTCAAAACAAACTAATCTTAAGTTAACACATAATTTTGCGCATTAAAAAAATATGTAAATTCTTTTATGTGAAATTTACATATGGGAGCTGTACAGACTATGCAAGAATACTCAACATCATCCATGTATGTTTCTTTTTCCACGTGAGAATTGCTTACATCATTATACATCCCTATTATATATAATAATTACATTTTTCTTAATAAAATAATTTGCACAATATTTGAGCTAATGGCTCTCCCAGAATTGAAGCAGAGCCTAGGAGAAAAAATTGTATATTTTTCTAATTCGAAAACTTATTGATTATTTATTTATTTTGAATGAACATAAATTAATTTTAAATTTAAGTTTCCCTTTTTTTTTTCAAACTTAAAACGTCATAATTAATGAAAGCTCTTCGTTAAAATATCAAAAGAGGCAAATGCTAAATATAAACAGATTAATGCTAATAATATAAATATATAGGCTCACTATGATGCATTCATTTCTTAGTGGAATGTTTAGGTTTTAAATGAGACAGAATTGATCAAGATGTAGCTAAAGGTGGCTTAAATGGTATGTAGTAGGTGAAAATTTCAGTGGGGAATTTTAAGTGTCCATTTCATGAGATTAGGTTAAAGAAAAATCAATTAGGGCAAACTATTAACAGTAATAGTCGGCATCCCTCATATCCTCGATTGCACTAGCTTTTAATTTGCAAAAGGACAATTATATCAAGTTGAACGGCAATAATAAATATCTTCTTCTTTATCATTTTCTGCATTAAAACTTTCAGATGCATCAGAAAGTAACAACCCCATTTGGAGATCGTTGAAAAAGACAAATATTCCACTAAACCATGTCAAACAATATATATGCTAGCAGTCCACTGATTCCTATCATGAAAGCATTTTATAGACTTTAAAATAGTTTAATTTACTATGTTCTTTCCCAGCAATAATTTGCTTTTAGTTTCATAGGTTGCTGCCATTTGCAATCAAAATATATTGGAGGGTTTTGCTACAATACATATCAACATTTTAGGATAGTGGTTGGAATTAATTGCACCAGGAGAAAAATATCGAGTGACAAATGAGACAATTGGTGGAGGATACTCTTATAACCAAGTCAATATGTGACTTAGAGAAAGGATGGATAAAGTGTTCAAGAGAGTATTCAACTAAGGTAAGGATTTATGGGATGCTATTACAAGGAGTTGGAGCTAGAGATAAGGTTGCAGATCTAGCGTTCAGTGGCGGAGACAGAGTGGATTAGAGGGGAGTTATACTCCCTCAAAAACCTTGATGTCTTCATATTTATTTATAATAATTTTAGATTAACTTTTTAAAAAATTTAAAAATTATATATGTTTTAAAAAAATTTAATATTTAGCATCTTCAAGTTAAAATCCTAACTCTATCATTGTTGATGATTGGTATGAAAACTGCAAATGTAGGCGAGGACAGAATTGGAACCCTATTCATATATTTTCCATAAAATTTAAAGTTTGTGTTTCCGTAACTTTTTGGATATATTTTTATTTTTTTACAATTATAGAATCCATGAAATTATTGTTGTAAAACTTCTTCAACCATTATAATGTTCATATTTGAACTAAAACATTTATTTTGAGTCTTAATTTATATTATTTCGTAGTTTTTGTATATTCCTTAGACAATATGTTATATGTTATTTACATTTTAAACTTTTATGTATAATTTCAAAATTTTGCTAGAATTATACATTTTTTAATAACACCAATAATTATTTCTTTATAATTTCATTTTTGGCCCATAATTTTAATTTTATCTCCGTCTGGTTGAATCTTAGAATTATTATGTTAAATACACACTTTAATATTCATACTCGATAGCATTATAATATCAATTATTTTTTGACACAAATGCCATACAAGCGTATGTAACTTTTTTTGAAATCAAACATAGTCAAATTCACTTTCTGATACTAATAAAATTAAACATCCTATTTAAAATAAGGGGAGCGACTGAGAAGAAACGAAGTTACCAAAATTGTTTTCACAATTGATGTAACATTTTTGGGGATGACAGCAGACAATTGTAACTCCACGGTGGAAAAGAATGGAGGGTTCAAGAAGAGAAGTGGTTACCAGAATTTCCTTGATTAATTAACATGACTTTTTAATTAATCGTATTTTCATGTCTCTTAATCTTTTTTTTTTTCCTTCTACATCAAATCATAAATGTTATACATTGATAGTGAGGTAGCTTACTTATATTTTGTTTTTAGTTTTGAATTTAATAATGGAGAGGGGTCCATACTCATCATTTGAAAAAGACTATTTTTTTTTCAAGAAAGAAAAAAAGCAATTTTTGAATGTCCCTTTATGTCAAATCCAATGTCTTTTATTCTAATTATCAGAGTAGTTATGGATATAATTTTCCTCTTGATTTTAAAAAAATCATTATCATCATAAGGATTTAATGATTAAGGAGATTTAGGTTTAATTAGGGAATCAAATTCCTTAATAATCTTTCCAATGATAAAAACTAACTATATTTTAGTGTCTTTTCTAGAGGTTGTTTTACATATTAATGATAGACGACATTAGATATTTACTATGATGTTTCATCATGTCTATCTTTTTTTCTTGGATTAAATGGATCTATTTAAAGAAGCATGTAATCATGACTTGTATTTTGCTTTTGCTTAATGATATTTCATGTTTTTCTAGCAAAACAAAGCACTAAAAATTACACAATGGAAAAAAAAATAAAAAAGGAAGGGAAATATTCATTGGCCCGGACATAGCACAATGTCCAATTTAGACTTTGAAAAGCCACGAAATGGAACTTTAAAACTATAATAATAACCCAATCGGGAAACAAAAATAGAAAAAAGAAAATAAGAAGAAAAAAATTTGTAGTTTTGTTACTTGGTTGGATAGAAAATAAAAAAAAAAAGAAAAGAGAAAGAAATTTTTTTTTGTTTGTTTAAGTAGAAAAGTGAGAGGAGAAAAAACTATTTTAACTTTTGTTGACAATTTTATTCTTCAAGTAAATAATTTTGTTACATGAAGTCTTATATTAATTTGTTTCCAAATTATTATCCTTATATCATGTTTATAATTCACTACAAGAAAAATAGGATTTTTCAACAGAATATTCCAATGGATTAAAATTTGTTGAAATATTCCGTTAAACTTTCCGTTGGAATGTCTTCGTTGAAATATTATGTTGGACTTTCCGTTGGAATGTCTATTTTTAAAATTTTTTTCAAAAAAAAAAAAAAAAGGATATTCTAATATAAATTTCTATGGGAATTTTCGTTGGGAAACTTTTTTTAAAAAAATTTTGAGGAAAATTTTAATAGAATATTCCATTGGAATATTCCAACGAAAATTTCAGTTAGAAAACTTTAAAAAAAAAAAATTCAAATCACCGGCTTTCCTTTTTTCTTTTGACTTCTCCAGAAGCTTCACGGGACTTCTTCCTCTTTCTTCGGCTTTTTCTTCTCTCCCTCTCCATTCGGTCTCTCTCCATTATTCTCTTCTTGTGTTTCGCCAGCGAAGTCCAGCCGCCCAGCAAGCTTTTGGCTCCCTCCCTTTTCTCTTTCTTGGCTCTTCATTTTCGGTGTATCTTTTTGGGCAACTCAGTTGAAGCCTTTTGCAGCAACTGCAACTTGATTCCTTGGTGGCCGTTTTCGTCTTTAGCCCGACGAGATCTCAGCCATCACCGGACTACTTCTTCTTCCTTCTCCGGCATTGTCATCCTCTTCTAGTGTGACGTAGCAGTTTACTCCTTTTTCTAGTGTCCGTTCTTCACGGCGCTTCCTTCGACTTCTTCACGGTGTTCCAGCTTGATTCGAGCTACCCACTAGTACTTTGGACAGTGGTGAGTAATATTAGATCATCAGATTTATTCTATAGCAATTCTACAATTAATTTTCAAGATA
>JANHAO010004410.1:0-24255 GCA_026873985.1 Saraca asoca | reverse complement strand
CACATATAATCACACTGGCAGAGTCATAATAAAGTAACTCCTCATTGCTAACAGCACTAGGTCTGAGATCAAACTGTCCACCACTCTGAAATATTGGCGGGTAACAAATATCAACATTTTCTGCTTTGAGTTTACAATTGACTTTTGAAGGTTGTGCTATAACCTTCTCAGTCTCTTCCATCAATGTAGAATGAGAAACTTTCTTCTCCTCATCTATTACATTCTCAAGCTTTGGGACAACAAAGTTTTTCATCACACTGGTTGTCAGGTATGATGCTCTTTTAATTGATGTAAGCTCCTCATTATTCTTTACAGCAAAGACGCCAGACAAACCACTCGCCACATCACTAAGATGAAAATTTGTGGTTTTCAGTTTTTCCGACCACAATTCAAGAAGCTTTCCTTCAGGAGCCTCTCTTGCTATGTATCCAACAGTAGGAACATCATTGCCATCTACCTTTGACTGAGCACGGATAGCTCGGAATATAGCATCCATTAGAGTTGTCCCATCGTCATTTTTTGCCTTGACGTGTACAATAACATCAACACCAACCTCTTTTGCAGGTTTTTTTACGACTTCAAAAATTGAAGCCTTCTTTTGGCTGCCCAGGAAGTGGATCTGCTTCTTCATGAAGACCATAATTGTCTCTGGGAACTCGTAACCAAGCAGCCATATATTCAGAGCAGTGGATTTCAGGTATCGCAAATCCTCTGAAGTTGGAGGATTTGCTATAGCTATTGCATCAGAAGAACCCCACAGCTCAGTGTTTTGTTCATCCCATTGTGAATAGAATGTTTTTAGTCGTGATTGAAAAGTATCCAGATCAATATTATATGCAGTTCCTGCAGTGCTAGCATTCCCATTGGGAGGTTGAGAACCTCCATTTCGGTGGTCAGCCATCAGTGTAGAATGGTCTACGTCTACTATGTTTCTGAAAAGCAAAAATTAGACAGTCAGCATAGAGGAAGGGAAATTGAACATGAAACATAAACTGCTTTCTATTCTCTGGGGGTAAGAGTGGAAGTCATAGAATGAGACAGCCAAAACTGGAACGGTTAATCATGAAAGGAAACAGTTAATTGCGAAAGGAAAGAGATAAGATTAATAGAACAAAAATACCTTCCCCCCACACCACATAAAAAAAAAAAAAGATTCCTGCTTCATCATGTTTGGTCACCATATGAAATTACACAAAACACCTCTTGTTAGAATCCAATTTGCTTTGTTCATGCAAAGTCTAACAACCAGCAACATGAAAGGAAAAGTAAAAATGGTCCAAACTTCTATTTTTCAGACACTTGAGAAGCGATTGAGTTTTATCCACGGGGTCATAAACAGACTGCAATGGTGAAGAATAACTTCCAATGTATATATGTTAAAACTTGTAACTAGAAAGACTTCAATACTGTAAGTAAAACAGGATTCACAAATAGCAGGGTAGCAGTCTAGACCCATGGAATACACAATAACTAATAAGAACAAGAGTAAAACATATAAACTCATCAATATAGAAACAGTTTCCCATTATTACAAGAACAACTAGGCGTCCAATTTACAAAGTAAGAATTGTCTGAATCAAAAGCAATTTTGCAAACTCCAAAGCAATCAGTTTTTTCTACAGTAGATTGTCATTCTCTGGGATTCTATGATAATATAACTTGCAAACTTTATCTGCTCATTCAATCATAAATTTCCCATAGTAGCTCTCTTCGTCATTGATTCTGATGATTCTAATATCCATAAAACAATAAACCAGAAAATGTTTGCATTTAATAGTATCACTTCTAGGGTTCAACCCGAATTAACACTAACAAAAACTTTCTTCATAAAGACTGCTTCCCTTTCTCAAGCTCCAAACCTAACATCAATGGGAAACACCAATCCTCCCTCTTTTTCATCCTCCTTCCAAATTTCAAACCCTTACAAAAAAAAAAAAAAGAAGTTATATCCCCAGAAAACTTATATGGGTGACCTTCTGAAGAAAATGACAGAACTTCCATATAATTTCTACGAATCTACGTCAAATTTCAACAAAATACAAAACGAATCATGCACATAAAGCAGAAGGTAGCCGCCACCCAACGTCAAGTAAGTGAGGAACCGGATTACCCAAACGAAAAAAAGTTATAGAAAAAACCCTAACGAGCTCCATAACATGAGATGAGACAGAAATACGAAAATACTAATACTAGAAAACATTTATAATTTGAGGAAAATGATTCATCTTCCGAAGACAGGAAAACAACTCACGGGTCCTTGGGGAGAAGCAGTTTCCAGCAAGAGTTGCCACCGTAGACGACTGAGCGGTGAGGACAGAGAGAGTCAGGGTGGCTCGAACTTTCGAGAAAAAATGGTGGGAAAAAGAGCGCGGGTGGGAAAATGACTCTGGAGTTTAGTCCTGATGTATGTATACCACCACATGGCGGTCTTCTAATTTTTTTGATATTTTATGGTGCGGGGGAACCTGTATTTTGTGAGTGTGCGCTTCAATGTTATGTTGGAAATTTTGAAATCCACACTGATTATATCTTTAATTATTACATTAAAGTTCATAATCCTAGTAAGAAGGTATCTCTATTTTTAATATGATTTGACTATATATTTTTTACCCCCTCTATCATATTAAAATCGTTAAAAAATATTATTCAAAATAACATATACATAATAAATACATTTAATGAAATCTAGTAAGTTTAATTGGATGGACTTTCATTTTTTTAAATCAAGATCAAAAAGTTTAATTTATTATTTGAAATATCTAAAAATAAGATTTTATTTTATTTTAAAATAAATTTTTTCAATAATATTTAAATTTAAATTAAAAGAAGAATTCATTTCATTTAATTTATCATTTTTATTTTAATTATATTTGTGTTTATCAATGATTTAACTAAACTCTATATATATCTTATCTTATTAAAGGAAATGTCATCTTACTGCCACGTGTCATATTAATTCATCCTGTTTTTCTTCATTTTTTTTTTAAAAGAATTATGCATAGATTTTTTGAATAAAATTTATGTGTACAAAACATAATTATATACATTCAATTCCTCTTTAATAATTTATAATATTTTTCCTTTATACGTTTTTATCAAAAGAAGATTTTTTTTGTTTCATCTATTTTCATTCTTTAATCATTTGTCTTTAATATTTTTATTAAACAAGTCACCTAGCTATCTCATAATTGACATACAAGATTTTCTTTTATATATTTCTTTACAAACATTACACTTATATGTATTTTTTAAACACTTATATACATTTTAGTGTATAATGTATATTGAAATATATTATTGTGCTATTCTAAATTAATAATTATGGATTGTATGCTTAAAATTAGACAAGTACATATATATCCATTGTCTTCACATTTCCCATATCAATTTTTAATTTTTCACCAATTTTCACTTATTTATGTATAAATTGGAATCTTCTCAATTCACATAAACTTTATTTGTGTTTAAGTAAGTAATATTGAATAAAAATATTATTAATATTAAGTAATTAATCTTATGTATAATAATGTTATTATTTTTATAATTCAAGACACAAAAATTTATTTACAAAATATATTTAAATGGATTGAATGATCGTTTTTCTTAAGTAAAGTCATTGTAAGTGTTTTAACATTTAATTATGGTAATAATGCATTCTTATCTTAATCCTATACTCTTACATAAGATTATACAATCAAATACATTTTATATAAAATTTTGAAAATTTAGCTTATTAATAATATTTATTCAAATTAATTTGTAACTTTTACACATTACAGGCTCTTGAGATGCAATCACAAATTAATTTAAAAATTTTTCTTTAAATATTTTGAATTTGTGAATTGAATTTTTCAAAAAAATTTAAGTTACATCAATTCATGATTTCATCTTAAAAAGATTTACAAAGAAAAAAAATTGTAACCAAATTAGAAATATATTAAGGTAGAAAATTTAAATAAATTTCATCCATATCATTTTTCCATCACAAATCATGGATCAAATAAAATCTTAAAATAAATATGTACAAATTTGAGCCTTATTTCATGAAAGAAAAAATTAGTTCTAATATCAATTATGAGAAATTGGAAAAATAAATAGCCAATTAACACGATATGTTGCATCATACTACAAAATATCATATTTATAGAAATAAATTAATTAGAATAATAATAATTATACCTAATGCATATTGAGAATCCATTATAGTAAAAACTCTTTAAGTAAATTCATTCTTCACAATCCCTAACAGAGAAAAGGTAGAGAAATAAATATGTATCCTCAATGGAATAGTTATAACTTTATTTAGAATATAAATAGAAATCTATTTTGCTGTAATCTTATAAGATAACTAACTCATCATTATTAGTTCAATTACAATACTCATACTACTAGAGTCCATTAATGTTTTATGTGTCATTATAGGTCAAATAATTTGAATAATTAATTAATTGATCTAATATAATTAATTATTATAATATTTATTTAATCTAATAACATATAATTAATTAAACTATAGAAGTTCACCTAAAAAATTCTAACAAAATCTGATGCTTTTCTTCTCCAAAATGTTTTAAGCATATCTAGACAATGCCTCTGACTATTGATTGATGTTAGGTCAGAAATTCCGGCTACTGTAGATGATAATGGCTCAAACATGATGAATCAAAGGAGAAAGCTTGAATAATATTTGGGTGTGGAAGCCAAGGTAAATGGTTTTCACATATTTTCAGTGATTTGAAGTTTGAATATCATGCCTCTCTGAAAAGAATCTTCGTGCATGAGGTATCATCATATGGTAGAATTCAGGTTATCATTCTGCAAAACTTTGATGTCTTTAACAGATATTGTTTCTTTTCCGATTTGTCAGTTTGTAAACACTTAGTGGACGCCATGGAAAAGTAGTTTCATATTGAAGAGAAGGACATTTCCAGATACGTTGTTTCATGTTTTCTTCTTACGTTGATTCCCTAAAAACTTCTGGATTTTGATACAGAAAAGACAATGACAAGGTCATGGAGTTATTTGATGCCATTGAGAGGATAGGAGAATAATTTGAATCCATTGAAGGCCACCATTGGAAATTGAGAATCCAACTACTTAAAAGTCAGAAACACCCTTTACAAGTCCTTCCTTTACCCCAAAAACACCTTCAGCAGATAATCAGCACAAAAAAGATGAAGTGATAAAGTCTCCTTCATCAGGCGCAATGTCGTTCAGTAGCAGTAGAATTGTTCAAAATAGAATCAGAATCAAGTGAGGATGACTTAGGAGACGAGATAGTTGAATGGGAGTTTTATGTTATTATTATTCTTTTCATTTTGATAGAAAGTATATTACTTTGTGTCTGCCAATTCTCAGCTAAAAGTATCAACTTTTTATGCTGAATTCATTCTAACTGTGTTTGTTTGTTAACGTATATATACATGCTATCCTGTTCTGTTTATGATCTATCCTATTGTTGATCTACATGGTATCCTGTGGTTGATTTATGCTGAATTCAATCTAATTGTCTCATATATGGTACTGTTTTTGCAACTCAGGAAAAAGAGATTTAATAGAAAATTCAAAACTTTAAAGCACTATTGGTTAGTCTGTTAAGCTAAACTTACTTTAAATATTAATGAAACAAAACAGAAGCCTGTGCAAATCAACGGGTGACAAGCTAGTATTTTATTAAAATATGTGTAATATTAATATATTTCATCTATACTAAATTAATTTATTTACATAAGGTTTAAAATTAAATTTTATTTGTGTTGATTATAATATATATTCTTTTGAAATGTTTAATTCATTTTTACAAATATAATCTTATATGTTAAATTATAAAAATTTCATTCCTAAGCACAAGGATTAGGCTAATTTATTTTATTTGATATAAAATGCATGTTATATTAATAATTTTATATTCATTATAACATTTAATTTATCACGATATTATTAAAATTTATCTTTTAATTAAATTCTATATATTTTTAATATATTTTAAATAAAAAAATTATTTACAAATGAGTTAAAATTATTAGTTTTTATATTATTTCCAAACATTAAAATTCATTTACAAATAAATTAAATTCTGATTGTAAACATAACATTGATAACTGCATAGCCTTAATTTTGTATGTAGCTCTAACATCTGGGAAAAGAGCATTATTTTTAATGAAGTTTGCCAAGAATCAATCACATAAGTGAATAAGAGATATATGGATGAATCAATGTTTAGTTACATATATTACGAAATATATTTTTAACATAATCAATAATTAATTGATTGATTATATTATAATTTTAAAATATGAAATCAAACACAATTATATAATGTAATTATATTTTAAAAAAATTATAATACTTACCATTTGATATATATTACAACTTATAATTATATATTAATTGTAATAATATAATATTATTTTTTATTTTTAATTATATATTTGAATGCTTCATTTGTCCTCGGATTCTGACCCCGTCAATGATTTTATGTTAGATCAAATTTAAACTTAAAAAAAAAAAATACAAAAATAGAAATCAATTCACTTTCAACCAAAAGAAATTGAAAGAAATAAGATAAATTCACTCAAATTCTATGATTTTTTTTCATTATAAGAGCAAATCAACCTAAGTAATAATAAACTCATCTTATAGTTGCAAACAAATTATTGAATTGTTGCATTGATTTATTCTTTCTTTTTCTACATTCTTTTTATGTGTTGAAACACAATTGTGGCATAATAATTTTTAGACAAAGTTAGTTTTCTTAGGACGAAAACAAACTTAATAAATCATCACAATTAATATTATTTTTGGTTATAAACAGATATATTAAAATTATCATTGTATAAAATTATTATGACAAAGCATCTCAAAGTATCTTTACATAGTTACATAATTTAATAAGTAATATGCTGTCGCAACATTTCTCACATAATATAAAACTATCCGATAATATAAAATATTTTGTACACATCGCCAATGTAATTCTTTATTGACAAGAACTTCCAAACGTAAAAAACTTGTAGCAAATCTAGCATGTTTGTTTTTAATTAAACTTCTAGCATTAATTTCTAGCTAGAAATTGTTTTAAATAATTCATACATATATATATATATATATATAATTAAAGAAAACATATTTACAGTTAAAAATAGCATAATTCTGCCAACACTTTTGATGATGTCATAATATTCAGACTCTGTTTCTTTTGATGAAACACATTTTTATAAGAATAAGTACATTTACTTGTATTTATAATTGTAAATATTAAGATAATAAAAAATATTTTATTTATTTAATATTATATATGAAAAGTATGATAAAAAAAAATCCAATATTTGACAATTAACTAATGAAGTAGTTGTTGTGATTTCATTTGCTGCATATTTTAAGTTGTCCTTGACAATAATCTGCATATTCCTTTTTAGAAATAATATAACATTTCAAATTTCTATACAACAAGACATAAGACCATTGCAACTTACAATTCCATAACATGATTGATGCAGTAAGAAAACTTAAGTAATCTTATGTATCTGCCTTTAAAAAAGTTTGTAAAACTGATAGTCATGAAGGACCAAAAGCATCCTACTAAAGTTTTGGCTTTTCCTTAGACAAACTATAAATTTAGGAGTAATTAGGTTTAAGAAGAAGAAAAATGTTATAAACCCTTAATTTGTGAGATGGGCCTCTATTGTTGGGCCTGTAGACCATCCCCTATATTCTTTCTTCATGATCTGTTGCTTCCATCCTGTTGGGTTGTAAGGTTTTTCCTTTTGTTTTTAATTTAATTGTCCGCCTTTTGTTTCCTGTACTATGTACACTATTATTTATTTATTTTTTATACGAAGACTAACAAACCTCTTAATAAACATAATATCAAGAGTTTTGAACACCGAACGATAAAATTTCTAAAATCTCAATAAAACAACAACGTGTGTATATTATTGTTTCACGTTTCCTATATTTTTAAAATACATTTTCCCTTTTTATTCTAAATTATTGATCCCAAAGTTAAAAAAAGTAAGGTTTTATTTTTGATTCACTGTAAGGTTTTATTTTAATTTTTTAATTGCATTATAATTAAAAAAATTAGTTGTTCTAACTTTTTAATCAAGTGGCTCAGTAGTGGTATAAATAACTTTACAAATGAAATTTAAATTCAAGTAGTAATTAAGAAGCAAATATTTTTATAAGTTCCATTTGTTTTGGACCTGTATGCTCACAAAATAGAAGGAAAGTGCACGATATATGATGAAAAAGAACAAGCTAGAAGATCAATGGCTTGGCAATACATATATATAATCCCTCAACTCAATCAATAATTCAGTGTCTCCTTTTGGTTAGAATGAACTGCAAAAGACGGTGCATTATGGCCCCTATGGCTTGGACCTGAAGGTGGAAAGTGTCCCTTTGCAAGGACATGAAAAGCTGCTTCTCCTAAATCCACTTTTGGTTTTTGATCCGCCATTAGCATCTTTGAAGCTCCTTTGCCTTCATTGCCTGTTTCCATAGACGGAAAACGCGGTCGAATTGCAGAAACTCTGACTGCCATTAACATGATGAGAATTATAGTGAGAGAAGAGAAAAATGAAAGTCTGACACTTGAGATAACCATAATATATTGTTGATATGTAAAGAGGCACAAGAAACTTAAAAGCAATGTGGGTAAAGACTCGGTGTACGTACTCTCTCTCTATATATACACCACACAAGTGAGATTTGCTAGTTTTGTATTTTGTGATGCATTAACATTGAGATTTGAGATTAACTTTAGCACCTCCCAAAAAATGGAAAAAATGGTTTTAAAGTTTATAGAAGTTGACAATCTGTTTTTTTGGTTTACACTTGTAATTGAAGTCCTAATGTGCTTTGCTATTTTGTCAAGTAAAGGATAAGCACGTGCTGACTTTTGATTTTTTTTATTAAAAAATTCAAAATTAAAATATGTTATCTTATTAACATATCAACAGTCTCTTTATAAATTTATAATGATATTTACTTTTCATCTATATCTTATAAATTGTTGATACAAAATTCAAATCACATAAATGATAAAAAATAATAAATTTTACCAATTATGTTAATCCAAAAAATTTAACTTTTGTGAGGTCTGTGTCATATTGATTTATTCAACATTTCCATGTAAGTTAACTATTGTCTGAAACTATGAATTAGATGCTAATTTTCGATTTTTTTTTAGTGATAATGGAATCTAAGATTTTACTTAAATCTTGATCAACCAGCCATTTAAATTCATGACATTATCATATTAATGCTATAGGATCAGAAAATTTCTTATACCGAGGATATAGGAACCTCATACGTCATGAATAAAGGAAGATTGGAGACACTAAACTGCAATTGCAATCGTATGTATTATGTATGTGTACATATGTTTGCTATACTGTATATATAACATAGTATAAATATAATATCTATGTGTGAATATATATATATATATATATATAAGTCTTTTGGCTTAATTTTTTTTTGTCACCGTATGGTTTCAAAATTGTTATAATTTTAGCCTTATATTCTAATTGTAGCTAATTTGTAATCATATTCAAAATTAAAGCAATATTATTTAGTCTTTATTGTAATGATGTCACAGATGTTTATATAATATGTTAAACCATGTTATATGGTATGAAATGTCAAATAAGTATACGTTATATTATTATTAAGATCAAATTTTTCTGACGTTCATGAATTAGTTGTTATAACGCTTAAAAATTGTGGGATGAAAATCTCAATTAGCTTATTTAATTCTTTCCAAAGCTATATTCAATGAATCATTGAAGAATACAAACTATACCATCCTGTTGAAGGAATCTCTGCTAATCTCTTGTGGCACAGATATAAAATCTGAGCCAAACCAACTATGCCCAGAAATCACAAAATGAGAAAGAAGCCACAAAAGAGGGCAATCAAAAACTGAAGTTCGAAGAAGAGAAGCATCTCTGAACTTTTTAGGTTCTTTTTTTTTCGTGGGTGACTACTTTGACAAATCACAGTTTTCAGAAGAATAATTTCTACTTTAGTATTAGTATTAATTCTTGAAATTTCTTAATTTTGTTCATTGGAGAGAATGTGTTGCCGTGCCAAAAGCTAAAATGCGCAAAAGCAGCATTTGGACAATAAGGAATAAAGCAGGGAATTACAGAAAATGTAATATTGTTTATGTGAGTTGAGTTCTAATAATAATTAGCATGAGCACTTGTTGGCTTCAACGAAGCTTTAGAAGTTCACAAAACGGAAGAATTACATAGACTTGGGAGCAAAGGGATAGCATAGCAGTCGGCGATGTGCATGTTAAGGTGAATAATAAAGTTGCTCTAGCCGTACTTTGAGAAAAACCCATTAACATATTGAATTTGGACCATTCATCTTTTTACCTTTCTTTTTTTGTTGTCTATTTATCTTTATCTTCTCAAGGTCAGCACTCGGCATTATTTATCAGCGCCACTCTTCCTGCCCAAATCTCGGCCTAATATATAGGCGGCAATTGGGTCACAAATTAATTGAGCTATCAAGTACCCTGAAGACTTTGGATAACTAAAAAATTTCGAACTAACTGCTGCTAACCATTTTTTTATGCCACTCAAGACATATACTTTAATAATATTTTTATGATAAAAATATTAATTCATTTAATACATACATGTGTTATATATCAATAATTCTTCTAAATGCTATCAATTCTTAGCCAACATATTAACTTTTTAATAGATTTAAATTGCACTTAGATAGATAGCATGTACAAAATAGAAGAAAAATTAAAATTCAATGTTACAGTCATAAATCAACCTACAACCAGCTCTGATATCACTTGAAAGAATTTCGTAATTTCAAGAAGAAATTCCACAACACATTAAATGTCAAATCTGTAAGCGAACCTATAGTATGTAACAATAGTTTAAGGTTTAGAATTACCTTATAGACGTGATGAATCTATGTTTTGATCTTGCAAGTATCTGCTCTATATGGAGATAAACTGCCCTCATGGCTATAATATGATAAGAAACAATAACAATCTTCGTATCACTTAATGGGGCAGTAACACGCATATTATAACAGAGACCAGGGACTCTCCATGTGCAACCCTAATGAGTTATTGGGTTAACCTACCCATCAACAGTTAACCGAACACAATGTTGGATGTTCTGTACATCAAAGAAGATGGTATGTAGGTTGACATGAATAAATTCTTGCAAATCATAGCTAAATAAATATTAAGTTAAAGTGAATGACCAATCAGTCACATTAATGCTTCTCAGTTGACAATGAATTTGAGCATTAGAGTGCCTCAATTGGTAATGAGTTTGAGCATGGAGTGCCTTAACTGGTAATGAATGAGTGCCCAAGTAGGTCGCATGAGAGCTGTGCCTTAGCTAGCACAAGTAGGTCGCATAAGAGCTGTATCTTAGAGTGGCAGGTCGCATGAGAGCTGCACCTTAATTATCATAAGTTAAATGCTGAAGTAGGTCGCATGAAAGCTATACCTTAGAATAATAGGTTGCATGCATGAGGTGCCTGCAAGTTAGTTGTATGCATGCTGGCAATCTGGTTGCCCAAGTAGATTGTGCCATAGCAATCTTATTGCTCAATAGAATTTATGAATGCACCACAACAATCTTGTTGCTCAATGGGCTCTATAGGTGTGACTCTGCTAGCAATCTTGTTGCTTAGGCAAGTCATAAGAATGGGACTCTGCTAGTAATCTTGATGCTCAGGTAGGTCATAAGAGTGTGCCTATAAGTTTATTTTTGCACCTCTACATCTCGATTAATCTCAGCTGACAATGAGCTCTGTGCTATCGATTCAAATTCTACTAAAAATCTATTCAAAAACTTGGTAAAAATAGATATAAATATATAAGGGTATAATGTTACAAGAGATTAAATGAAATTTATAGAAAGTATGAGTGCAGATATTTAGCATTCCATGATTTGGGTTGCTTCCAGTTAAAATATCTCATTAAGAGTGCTTATTCTTGATCAACTTCCCACTGGAGCTATTATTATGCAGGTTGCTGAGGGTTACTGAGGTCATTGTCCCAAAGGTTGCATCACGTAGTCCTTCAGGTGACCTCTCTTGATAGGATCCTCGATAGCATCCTTGAGTATCCAGCATTCTCACGTATTATGTCCATCTTTATTATGATAGGCACAAAACCTATCCTGATTTTCCTTGAATCTATTGGAAGTCCTTAGGGGTTTAGGCTTCCCAAAGTCTTCCCTATACTTTTCTGGTACAAAGATCCTATCTTGGGCATCTGGTAAGATGTTGTAGTTATTATGGTGACCTTGATGCTAAGGTCACTCATTACTAGGCTTCTTTGTAGTCTAATTATTAGAGTTGTCATTTCGACTATCATTACTCCTCTTCTTATTTTAAATGGAGCTACTTACTTTGGCCTTCTGTTCGAACTTCTTTGTGCCAAAAGTTTCTTCCCACCTGATTTGTTTAGTAGCTTACTCATAAAACTCACCCAGGTCTTTTACTGAAGATTTGTTTCCATCCTTGCGGAGTCCTATTGAGATCGCAGTTAGGATACTCTCATCGGATGGATTCTCCACATTATTGACCTCATGCCTAAACTGAGTGATATAGTCTTTCAATAATTTATTCCTCTGTTGAAAGATCGTTGTGAGGTAGTAGGATGGTGTAAGCTACCTCCTGAGTGCCTTATATTAGCTGATGAATTTTTCCTAGCATTCTTTCTAATTGTGAATGCTGCGTGCTGGGAGACTCCTGAACCATGTCCAAGATATGTCTCTAAGGGTGGTTGGGAAGACACGACATTTGGCCAATGGATTGGTTATCTGAAGATCCATTTATACATTAAATACATCTAGATGGTCATATGGATTATTGTTCCCATTATATTGTGGGATTATAGGGGTTTCAAATTTGTAAGGAAGAGGCTGCTTGTCTATATCCCTAGCAAATGGAGTCTTTTCCTCATAGTGATCTTGGCTATTATGAGCTTAGGGGTGCTCCTCTAATTGTTTCACTCTCTGGAGTAGTTTATCTACCATTAGATCTTGTGTCTTAGATCTTGGGCTAGAAGTTTGTCAGCTCTTTTTACCTCATTGGTTATAAGAGTTATGACTTGAGGTACGCCCCTAGCTAGACCTATTCGAGTCTTTTGCTCAATGCGAGCTCTCATGTTGCAAACCATCATGGTTTTCACGAGTTCAGTGAACCTTCGATCTTGTTTATGAATGCGAGGAGCGAGTTAAATTAAGGAACTGGAGTTCTCCTCTGGGTGCAGTGACCTTTACCTATTTTTGTGTGACCAGGGTTTGTGCTTGCGTTAGCACATTAACCACCTTAGTTAGCTCATTCATTGTACTTTCTAGTGTTTGCTGACATTGGCGCCACATTTGCATTTCGTCAGTTTCAGGGACAATAACAGCAGGTTGGCGATAGGCTGGGGGGTAAGCTGGTGACAGCTGCCACAACGGGAATGGCAGATATGTCTACTGTAGAGAGAATTGGTTCCTACTCCTGTTTCATATGACCTTCTGGTTGGCCAATTGGAGCATTTGGATGTCTAGTGGTTCTTCCTCTTATCATGACAATTAGAGGAAAAAAATCAATCAGAGTGCAAATAAGGCCCTTCCTCTAACACCAAAATATTGATAATGAAATTTGGTAAGCCTAAATCCTATCAACCAGAACAGTTCTTGAGACCCCAAACTATAATTTGGTTGTGTAAGTAAGAGATAGATGCAGAAAGTGAAGGAAGGAGAGGAAGAACAAGGAGAAGAGGGTAAGAATTTTTAAAGTGGTTCGGCTAAAGTTGGTTGTTGACCCTTACGTCCACGATAGTATTATTTCTAGGAATATGTTTATAGAGTATGATATTTTTATAGAAATCATATAAGTCGATTTTCTTTGTCTAAATAGCTCTCTTGGTCTAAGATTGGCCTCTCCTATACAATGATCTCATCCCTTATTTATAGTTACAGGAGTGTTATAATTGTAATATAAAAAAGGAAAGAATAATAATAAATTATTTGCAAGTAGATGGCTATAAGTTGTTGTCTGCAAGTTGGCCATGCAAGCTGGTCCCATTCTCAGGTTTAACCAAAGTAAGCTTTCTGGAAAACGGCTGAGGTGACATACTTCGACCAGCAAGCTAGAGCTCATTGTTAATTGACCTGGAGCTTCTGCCTTGGCTTTTATTCTGCATTCTGAGCTCGCAGTTATCAATCTGGTGCTTTTGTTGAGTGATCTCAACCTTTAGGCAAGCTAGGCCTTTTCCAGTTAGGTTCGTCTATTGGGTTTTTACCAACCCATTTTGCATGCTTCCAAAAATATCCATAACATGGTTCAACTTCAAGATTGTGGAAAATAGAAGGAATTGGAAGATTAGGTCTTGACTTGAAGATTTCTCAATATGATCAATCAATGGCTTCCAATTCTCTTCTAAAGGCAAGCATAACAAGGAAAGCTCCTTGTTTATTGAGGTTAGTGATGTTTTTTTTCATAAAGTGACAAGAAATAAGATGATTACAACCAATGAGCACCACATATCGCTACACTCAATGAGTACCTTTATCCTTATTCTCTTTGTATGAATCATTAATATGTATTAGATTGCATGATTTTCTTTGTTTAAGTTATTCTTGACTAATTTGGATAAGATCATGAAAAATATGCTTGGTTGTGATGACAAAGTGCTTAATTGTTGTTATAAGGAAAGTTTGATAGTTTTAATCTCTTTTTATCCTTATTATATATCCTTTCATGATGTATGCTTAAGCTATTCCTTTTTGTTGGTTGGAACTTATGCTAATAATTTTTTTAAGGAAACTTTGAAAGGAAATAAACATACATAAAAATATTTCAAATAATTATTCCTTGATTCTTTTCAAAATTAGTTTAAAAAAAATTATGGATTTGAAATTGCTTAATTTTTTTATTTGAAAATAACATTTCCTTACATATTTCTCCTAAACTTCTTTTCAATGCTTTAGATGACAAAAGTTTGAATTTTTATGAAAGTGTTTCTAAAATAGGGAGAAATTCAATTGTATTTGTTGAATTGAGAAAGATTTATATTTTTCATGCATAAAAATGATTACAATTTTTTTGGTTGTTTATATATATCTTGGTCTCACAAGTACTTTATGTTTTTTAATTATCTTTTAATTTTAAAAAAGGAATGTATTTTTTTAAATAAGAGAAAATTATTATTTTTTATATGTTTCTTGTATATGCTTTAGATATCTTGATCTCATATCACACTTACATATTTTTGTGAATCATCGATAAATAAACATGATTCCAATCTTGTTATCTTTGCTAAATAAAAACTTTTGTTTTTACTTATGCTTTGACTCATCAAAAGTCATATAGTTGTATCTTTTACTTTATTTATTTATTTATTTTGGCATGGTTTGAGGAGAAGCTTTGCTTGTATCTGATCTATTCTATGGCTAACAATTTTTTTGGCATGAAGGTTTTTAATATTATTTACTTGTCATGTCAAAGAGTTCCTCTAATGCTTACATAAAGGAAGAATGTACAATTCTACATCCTTTGGCTCATTTATTTGATGATAGTTTTTCATATGATCTTGGTATAATTATTTAAAAAAAAAATCTTGTTGGGATCATATGAAAAAATATATGTCTTTACTTTCAAAAGATAAAAAGTTTTGCTTGCAATATTGCTTACTTTTTAAGCTTATTTAATCTTTTTAAAGACACAAGAAATACATAGATTTGATGATGAAAAATAGAGAGAGAAGTTAATAACTTTCTTTGCTTGATATCACTTGTTTCTATCTGTTTGTTTATCCTTTTTGTTGATGTCAAATAGGAGAGAAGAAAAAGAAAAGAAAAAATATGTGATTAATGTTTTGACATCTTCTCAAGCTTATTAAGTTTAATCTTTTTCTTGAACATATTTTTCTTTGGTGATTTATCATCATTAAAAAGGGGAGATGGTTAACGGCCCTAAGACTCTACATAATTAGTTTTGATTATGACAAATGGCAAATGGTCAATATATAAGTTCAAATAGCAATGCATGTCCTTATACTATATATATATAATGTGCTTAGTGCTTTGATATGAATAATGCATGCTCTTGTACTAATTTATTTTAGTTATATTTTTGAATCATACATTATGATAAATTATATCATAATAAATATATGTATTGCAAATTTTGTGTTTATTTTATAGAATTGGCCAAAGAAGAGAGAGAGAGAGAGAGAGAGAGAGAGAGAGAGAGAGAGAGAGAGAGAGAGAGAGAGAGAGAGCATTGGAGCCTAGTATTGATAATTCTTGTAATGCATCTTTCTAGAAAAAAAATCAAGAAAGATAATGGTCCTAGTATAGAAAAATTAAAATTGCGGAATTGAATAGATATTGCCCTTTTCTCATTGGAGAATTATATACACCAGTATCAAAAATTTTTCTTTTGATGAGATATGTAAAGAATTGATAACCAGTAGATGTGAAGATAGTAGAATTTAAAGATTGATAGCAAGAGTAATTAAAAATGCAAGTAAAGAAAGGAAATTGAAGACAGAGATTTTTAAAGTAGTTCAACTTAAATTGAAACCGTAATTCAAGTCTATTCCACTTAATCTTTCTTAACTGAAAGACCTCAAAATTAGAAATAAAAACTATCAGGATTGACAGGCTCCTGAAATGCTTGTTTTTACAACAATCACATAGGAATTTAATAGGTATCTTACTAACCTAGAAAAATTTACATAGGCTCTTTTAAACATAGACAGATTTTTAACACTTAAAAATCTCAAGTAAACGAAATAGAATAAAGAAAGGATTGAAATTATGATACCAAAATTTGAGATGAATATCTCAAACAAGCTATAATAACCTCAAGTAATCTTTAATCCAATCAGTTTGAAGAATTTTAAAAAGAAGTGATGAAGTAGAGAAAAAATCGTATTTAGCTCTTTCTCAAGTGTTTTTGAATTTTAATTGTATAGAAAAACCATGTGAAAACATTTATATAGCGAAGGCAGTTAGGCTTGAATAACTGCTATAATCCTTTGTAACAGAAAAATGGATTTTTAGTTGCTGCATCGAAGCAGCATTGATTACAATCTATTATTCACTAATGCATCGAAGTGTAATCGATGTACAGTTTGTTGTACACAGTCTTTGTATCGATTACAACATTGAAGTAGTCATATATCCTAACCTTTGGTAAAAAGAATTTTTTTAACGCATCGAAGTGACTTCATTTAAACATGAGTTTTTCAAAAGTTCTTTAATGCATCGATGTTACATCAAAATATGATGTAAAAAATTGTTTTAAAAAAAAGTTATTTTCTTCAAACAAGTTCTCTACCTTATTGTTTAAAAACATTTGGATCAAACATTATCTGAGCTTATTTACAAAAAATCCTATTAAAACAAAATAAGTCCTAAAAACTAAACTTGGATCTTTTGAATCTTGAATCAAATATCTTTAAACCTGCAAACTGAATCAAAACACTAAAACAAATTGTTAAATAAAAATTATTTTTCAATATTAAAACTGTTATATGTGAAAATAGGTTCGTCCTAGATAGACCCGCGAGTAGCCCGAGAGCAGCAAAAAGACCAGCTCGAAGAATGTCTAGAACACTATGCCTTCAGTTTGCATCGTGAAGTGACCTTCTCAACTTGAGCTCGTGCCCGACAAAGTGAGCTCAACATTTCCATCATGAAGATGGGCACGTCCCTAGTCTGAATGATCTGGCCAATGAAGTACAACTAGCGACCTAAGAGCTCACTAGACAGAAAACCCATTCACGCTCTACCCAGGAGACATGCTGGGCCCACCTGTAGAAGATAATTTGCAATAGCCGAATAATAGGATTTTATCTGCCTATTCTGTCTTGTACATTAAATGTTGATGTAATAGATTTACTGCATGCAGATTTGCCATTATAACCTCCTCTCCTCTATAAATATAAGGAATGAGCTATCTGTAAAAAGAGAGAGCTCATTATGCTAAAACTCTGTAAAAATACATTCACAGAAATAACGCACTACTGTGGATGTAGGGTTTGATGCTACCCAGATTTGGCCAAACCACATTAAACTCTGGTGTTCCTTTGTTGCTCTTCCTTCCTTTCTTGTGTTTTCTATTGATTTGTTGTCTTTGAACCGGTTAACAATTTGAGATCCTGAAAGAATCCCCCTATTGGCCAGAGTTTGGCTCAATACCAAAATTCAACGTCAACAAAAATCAAGAAAAATATGTAGCTTAAAATAATCTAGGCTAACAAAAGAATAGTTGTTTCAAGTTTTGAAGACTTAGAAGATCAAAGCTTTGGTTACTTGAACATTTCAATTTAAGCATTAGGACCTAATTGAGTATAATATTTTCTTTTAGGCTTAGACTTTAGTCTTAAATAGAAATTTTTCATGATTTAAAGCTGAATCTTATTTTACAAATTCATAGCTTGTTCTACCATGTTTTCTTGGCTAGCCTTGGTTTTAATTGATAAAATCTTTGTTTAGGCTTTACTTTAAATAAAATGTAAATGTATTGGATTATTTGAATTTAGCTCATATTTTGAAATTACTTTTGAAAGATTTTTTTCAAAATTTTTCTGAAAAATCTTTTGAAATATTTTCAACAAAAACATTCTATGTTATTCTTACATGATTTATCAAATTGTTTAAACTTGGAAATATGTTTTAGCATTTAAAATATGTTCACCAAAAACATTCCAATATGTTCTTAAATGATTCAATAGATTGTTTAAACTTGAAAATATGTATTTTGATTGAAATATAAGCTTTGAAATGATTTTAAAATAAATTTAAAAAGTTTAAATTTCAAAATCTGGCATTGTGATTCAAATCAGTAATTACACTTGTTTTTATGATTTTGTTCACCATCCTGATCAAAAATTCAAATTTTGAATTCATGATTATAGTCACAATTTTTGAATTGTATTTGCAATCATGATCATAATTATAGGGTAAATGCCAAATAGTTGTCAAAATATGGCGATTTGGATCGGTATTTCTACTATATTTTTGAGATTCTGATCACAAACCTTTCAAGGGTGACTAAAAGCTTGCATTTCAAGATGATTTAAATCATCTTTCAAGTTATATTTTTGTGATTCAAATCATCTTTCAAGTCAAATTTTGAATTTGTAATCATGATCACAAGTCAAAAGGTTATGTATCATGCTTTCTTGCTATAATATCTTGTTCACACATTTTCTTAGTGATGAAAATCTGATTCCTAAGATATAAACATTCTCTTTTCATTTATGCTTCAACTCTTTATGTATTTCTTTTATATAAGTTGGATTTGATTGAATTCATACCTATTGAATTTCAATTTGTAAATTCAAACTATAGAGTTCTTTATGTCATATCTTTTCAAACACATTTGGATTTTTTAGGGTAAACCTTACTTGGGATAGAAAGAGTGGTTAAGCTATTTGTTTTCCTTTTTTGAGGAGTGGTTAAGCTGCTTAAAAGATTTTTCGATTGTGGTTGAGCAATTAGTATAAAGACTACTCCTTATGCCTATTTAAATTTGGAAGGACTAATATTTAGTAAATTCAAACTTGGTCAAGAATTTAGAAGAAACCTTAAAAATTGTTTTCAATGGGGAATCACTATAAATCTTGTGTTTGAATCTCTCCATTCCTACTCTATTTATTTTTTGACAATTAATATTTTGATATCTGTTTTTACTCTTGATGATGATTGAAATTTGGGATGCTCTATTTTTTATTATTGAAATTTGTTGAGTATTTTGTGCTTCATTGATTATCATATTGCATAGATGTTGCTATGCTTAAAAGGAGTAATTTCCTTCTATGAATGTGCTCATTGAGGCTTTGTTTATGTATAGTTAAGTGAGTTGCTTTGCACAAAATAATTTGATTTGTTATTACTTGTATGCAAATATTTTTATCAAACTATCTTAGGTTTGTTTGAATTAAAATCATCTCATGTCTTTCTAAAATAAAAAGATTGTCAAAGAGAATACTAAAAATTGTAAAAATTTTCAAAATACCTAATTCACCTTTCTTTTTGGTGTGAATTGCCTTATCTTACAATAGACCTTCTCTTCATACTTGATTTTTACGTTAAATTTCATCCAAAACTATGCATGTTTACCTAACGAATTGGTTTATAAAGCCAACTAGTGATAACAACTTCTTGAATTCATTATAGAACTCTATAAGAGAAAAGTATCAAAAATAACAATAGACGTTATTAGACCCCTAAAGGGACAAATTATGTTATGGATAATTTCTAATTCTGTGAAACGGGCTGACAAAGGTCTAGCAGTGGATTAGTCTAAGTGAAAAAAGAGCCAAGCTCACTACATCACTAGTCACACAAACACAAGATGAGGCAGAAGCCCCCAACTCGCTAAGAGACAAGTTCTGGCTCGCATAGCCAGTAACTTGCTATATGTGAGCTTGTATTGCTGAAGGTAAGCTCGCGAGGTTTGTCCTCACTGACTGAAAGCCAGTAGCGACCCCCCAGCTCACAGACACTACACCTCACCCGGCTAAGGGCTTAGTGAAGCAAAACCTGAAGTAGGTGCCCTTTCAGACTGAGTTCTTAGGGCCAGCCTGCAAGAAGTAGTGTGTTGGGCCCACTTATATAAAGCAAGCTAGAAAAGCCAATTAGCAACCTATAGAAGCCATTTTGTAGTAGTCTAAGCTATCTTGTACATTTATTTTGATGTAATAGAAATACAAACTATGTAATTACTATTGTAACCTCCCAGCCTCTATAAAAGAGAGGAGGGAGATCATTGTAAGGGGACTCCAGAAAACATATACTATAACTTCGTCAAATTTTCACTAAAGTAATAAAATACGGATCGGTATTGCTCTTCCTTTTCATCTCTTTTTTCTTTATTGGCAATAACTGGAAAACAGTTTAAGTCTAAAAAGAATCCTTCTAGTTGACTAGATTTTGGCAGAACCAAAATCCATTGTTAACATTTTGGTACCATATGTGAGGACTCATCTACATTCTGGTTGCTTTTTTGCTCAATTGCAATGGTAAAAGGAAGAGCTACTAGAGCTTTAAATGCATTACTTGATCGACTAAAAGGTCATGTGTCTACAACAGACTCCTCCATTGCTCCTGTCATAGGTGATGTTGTTGGCTTGACCCCAGCCAGCTCTTGTTAACCTATTGCTGTTGCTAATGGGCATAATGGAGCACAAACCTAGCTTTAACGTCAGGAAAGGCTGGAAAATATGATGGGAGAACTTATTAGAGTAGTCACAATGCTAGCACAAGCACATGCTCAGGGAGTGCAAAAGTAGGTTGAAATTGCTACACTTGGAAATTTGCGTCGGCAATAGCAAGCTGGATGTTTGAGCAGAACCAATCAAGAAGTTTCCTCAGGTCGCTGCTCACAAAAATGGACTTCAGGTCACTGTTCTCATGACCAGGATAGTCAAAGTAATTAACAATCTTCTGGCTAGCAATCTGGGGCATGGAACCCACTGTTGGAAAAGTTATGTCAAAAGATAAACTAATTAGAGGAACGTCTTTGAGCTCTAAATGATCGATCTCACTATGAGGAAAGATTGTCGTTCTCTGAAAAGATTAAGGTGTAGCCCCTCCCTCTCAAGCTCAAAGTCCCTGTGATTCCACTGTACAATGGGGACACTGATCCTTATGACTATTTGGACACATTCAATATTTAGATGGATTTACAAACAGTCAATCCTCTGGTCAAATACTAAGTTTTCCCAGCTACTATAGGGAGTGTCCCTCGGGCTTGGTTCAGAAGCCTTCCAACACGCTTTATATGTAGTTAGGAAGAATGCCAATAAAAATTCATCAGCCATACCGACTTTGAAAAGGTAGCTCATGCCTTCCTGTCACTTCACGATGATCTTCCAACATAAGCATGAGTCACTGAAAGATTACATGACCAGGTTCATATTTGAAGCTAATTCAGTAGAGAATCCTTCAGAGGAAACCATTTTAGCGATGATCTCCATGAGACTCCACAAAGATAGTAAGCTATACAAAAGCCTGTACAAGTCCCCAATAAAAGACCTAGATGAGTTTTATGAATGAGCCATTAAGCTGATTAGGTGGGATGAAACCTTCAGCACAAAGTCCAAGCAGGAGGACAAGGTGAACTGCCCCACTCAAAGTAAGAAGAGGAGTGATCAGAGTTAAAAGGTTGACCCTAGTATTCAGCTTGTGAAGAAAGCAAGAGCCGAGCGACCTCAATATCTAGGTCGCCATGATCACTACGACATCTTATCAGACACTCTAGATTGGATATTTGTGACAAAAAAGGTTCAAGAAGACTTTGTGGCTCCCAATCCTTTGAGTACTCCTTGTGGAAGTAGAAACACCAACAAATTTTGTGCCTACCACAATGAAGTTAGGCACAACACTTCAGATTGTTGAGCCCTCAGAAATATGATTGAAGATCTGATTAAGAGGGGCCGCCTAAAAGAGTATCTAGTGCAACTTGCAGGGTAGTAGCCTTCTTAGCCTCAGCAGGATCCCAAGCAAGGGCAGACGACCATAGTGAGAACTATATTTTAGTCCTGTAATGAAGCATGTAGAAATAGCCCAAATTTTATGTATAAATAGCCTTTGAGCAAATTCTTAACAAAATGGTAGTTTGGAAGCTAGCCTCTGACATGCGAGCTCCCTCATTCTAGCTTGTGATTGTATTCTTTTAAGTTTCAAGTTAAATTGCTATTTCATTGGAATGACCTACTTCTAGGCACCGTCCTAATGCGATCCAGCATGCATATGATGAACTTTCTTAAGAACCATATGCATGCTACCTTGCCATGTACATGACCAACTTTTTCAAGCACCATCTGCATGCAACATTATCATGCATACAACTAACTTTCTTAAGCACCGTACGCATGTGACCTCCTACTACTCGTGCATATGACCAATTTTCTTAGGCATCGTATGCATGCAACCTCATCATGCACATAACCAACTTTCTTAGGCACCATATGCATGCGACCTCCTACTCATGCATACGACCAACTTTCTTAGGCATCGTATGCACGCAACCTCGCTCACATGGCAAACTTGCTCAGGCACCATGTGTTCACGACCTAATGCTCGCAGCTTTCATGTGATCAATCATTTGTAGCTCATATGCGATTTACTGCCAAGCACAGCTCTCATGCGACCTACTCATATACTACTCATTATTAAGGCACCCCGATGCCGAACTCATGACTCACAGAGAAGTATTACTGATTGGTTGTTTGAATATCTTATTTTATTGTGATTTTCAGGAATTCATGTTATCATCTGTGACATATAGAATATTCAACACAATGCAGAAACCGTGAAGAAAATTTCATTTATTAAAAGCCTCAATGAGGTACATTTACATTTGAAAGAGTCAAAATACAAATCAAAATAGAAGATGCCTATGGCTATTACATTTTAGAAAAAAGACTAGCTCCTTGGAGATGAACTCTAGGCAGCACTAGTAGGAGGGCTGATGGGCGTGCTTGCTCTTCAATCTTCTTCTAGCTGCCCTCCTTGGTACAGAGCTCCTTTCCAGCTTTCCGCCCAACACTAAAAATTCAAAAGAAGCTAGCGGACGTGGCCAGAAAGATGAAACCCCAAGGTTTCACCGTAAGAAAATAATCCAAGATCTTTCTAAATCCTCGAAGAGAGATTGCCCAAAAAGGTTTCCTATACAACAAATCATACACGCCTCACCAGAAAGGCATATCATCAGAAACATGGGGGGCTTATCTAAGGCACCCATTAGTTCACTCGATGAAGGAGGAAGGAGAACTTTCTATGCTTTAAATAGACCGGCTTGGTCTCACCAAAGAGTCTAGGAGAATGTCCAACTACTTTCATTAAATGCTTTGGAAGAAAATGAAGAAAACTCACCAATGGCTGTAAAGCACGTACAGTAGAAGGTATGGCCTGAAATAGATGAAACGATAGGTTGACTAAAGACTTTGATCGCATGGTAATCCATAAAGCCCTTTGCCAGCAAAATTGTAACTCCCAGCTCGCTTTGTTAGGGGGCTAATGTTATACGTAATTTCTGATTCTGCAAAATAGACTAGCAAAGGTCCAGTGGTAGATCAGTCCAAGTGAAAAAAGAGCCAAGCTCGCTAGATCGCTAGCCGCACGAGCATATGATGAGGCAAAAGCCCCCAACTAGGCAGTAACTAGGGATGGCAATGGGTAGGGTTCGGGCGGGTATGATAATACCCATACCCATACCCGTCAGAAAAATTTATATCCATACCCT